>RJWT010002640.1:0-39909 GCA_004365215.1 Cuniculus paca | reverse complement strand
TCTGCCACATTCCCAGTAGCAGCCAAAGGCTGGACTCTGTATAAAACATCAGCCCAGTGATTTATTAGATTTTTCACTTTGGACAGTTACCATGGCTTTTTGAGAATGCAGGAGGGAATGTTATAAACTTAGAAATACTATCTGTTTTCCATTACCTCCAATAAAAATGTCTACCCGGAAAATGGGAGAGAAAATGTCACTTTGGGGGCCAAGATGTGATAAATTAAGGTAATGGGTGAAGCAGGAAGACCCACTGCAGAGAACTAAAAGTAAGAAGAAAGTATTTAAAACCTCCCAAATCTGGTATAGTCGCTTGAGGGATCAGGAAGAAAGGAACCAAGACAATGTCCCACATGAATGCTAACGCATGGAAAGTAAGGGCTGGCCTCATTCCTGCCCCGCAAAGAGGAAGGGCAGGCACAGCTCCTGTCCTACACCTGGCAAGCTCTGCCCACAGCTACAGAGCTCCAACGTGGCATTGCTTGTGGCACAGCTTGAGGGCTGGGGCTCAGCTGGCCCTGACGGGTCCTCTGGGGGCCTTAGGCATACTTTGCGTTTGTGGGCACTATTAGTTTTCTATTGCTGCTGCTGATTTTACTGGTTTAAAAATCATAAATCTATTCTTTCACAGTTCTGGAGGTTGGAAGTCCTCAAATCAAGCTGTCAGCAGAGCTGTGTCCCTTCTGGAGGCTCTGGGGCAGACTCCATGCCCTTGCCACCTATCCTTGCTCATGGCCCCTTCCTCCATCCTCTACACCCACAGCAGGGAAATCCTCAAGCTTCCATCCCTCTTCTACTCCCTCTTCTTCATTTAAGGACCCTGGTGATTACACCACCCCCACAACTCATCCAGGATCATCTCCCTAGTGTAAAGCCAGCTGATCACACCTTTCTTTCATCTTCCACCTTCATTCCCTTCTGCCCTGTCTACTTGCATATTCACAGGTTCTTGGAATTAAAACATCAAGGGGGTATTGTTCTGCTGACCACAGCTACCTTTCTCTGTAGAAATCATTTTTCATAACTGCTTTGATATGAAGACATATACTAACATTATACACTAAAATATTTTCTTCTGATTAAAAAAATTAAAGATGTCATGGACTTCTAAAAGGCCTCATTATCCCAAGTGCCATGCCCCTGTACCAGGGATCCTGGCCCCAGCCTAGAAGCACTTAGACCAAACACACACAAGTCCAACTACAAGTGTCTACCCTTACCCAAGCCTCATGGCCCTAGTGCAAACCCTGGGCAAAGGAAGGAGAGAGCAAGAGGGAAGGGAGCAAAAATGACAAGTATTTTCACTAGGAGAAAAAGCAGATTATACCATGTCACTTCCTGAGCTCCAGTTTCCTCATCCACACAATAGGGACAAGAAAGGGCCCTACCTGGCAGGGTCACCATAAGGATGACATGCAGTAACACAGTCAAAGTGTCAGCAGCCCTGACCTAGGAAGCCTGTGTGCTTCATTTAAAGAAATTTCCTGTCCACCAAGTGTACCCCATGAAATACAGATGTATGATGTGAGAATTTTCACAAAAATATCAGACTCAACTTCTCAGCTGCCACACGATTCTGCTGCAAAGTCTTTCCTTGTATTCCCTGGAGGCCCTAGAAACACTGCAGGCTCGGGTTATGGATGAATGCACAGACGCTCCGAGGTAGGGCAGGTAAGATGTGGTCACTGTGCAGAGAAGCGCCAGCTCATGGAATCTCTGCTCTGTGTCCAGAAGTGCTCAGGGCTGTCCATGTGCACTGTGTCACACACTTCCAGGAAGCTGAGAAAGCCAGGGGCTCCTCTTCCTTCAGTCCAGAAAACTGAGGCTTGGAAGGTAGGATGGCCACCTGGACCACCTATTTACTCAGGACTTGTAGCAACTGCCTTTAAAAAGAAAGGCAAGAGCAAAACACTTGGAGGCAGGAGCATGTTTGGAGTATCTGTGGAGCAAAAAGGAGACTCCTTGGCTAGGAGTGCTGTGAGTCCAGGGAATGAGGTCAGACAGGCAGTGTGAGCCAGTTCACACAGGGCCTGTGCATCAAGAGTAGGGGCATAGCGTGAGCTGATCAGAGATGGTGGTCTCTTGCAAGAAGGCCCTTCTACCACAAAATAGGAGAAAAGCATGGTTCACCTAACAACTATCAGGATGTTAGCCAGGCAATCACAGCTAGGACACAATCACTCCTGAATAAAGCATAGTGACATTTCCTACCAGGAACAAGCTCTACAGTTATTTCCACTTAGACATGTGACCATCTGAGAACATATTCCTTAGTCATCAACACCCAGAAAGCAGGTCATATGAGCCATTTGTGGGAGCTCTACTTAATTTCCAATAACTACCTCTGCATAGTTGAAATTTAACATAAGAAAAAGAAATGAATGTAAGTCTGACCTTACACTTGAACTTCAGGATGTTTTCATGAACTCTTCTATTGCATGTCAAACTACTATTCTGAACTGACAGTTCTCAACGAGGTTAGAAAGGAGTTTGGAAACTTCTCTCTCCCCAGGCCCCCACAAGTGCCAAACATTTCATTTCACCCCTAAGCAGCAAGAAGACTCAGCAAGACACATTGTAAAAACACACGCCCTGTCTCTCATAGAAACAACTGAATGATCGATGAAGCACTGCCAGCCTCCTGTTGAGCTCTGCTTTCCCAGGGTCCCAGCACCCTCCCAACTGCTGGGGCCCCTTCTCCCTGCCCTTGGCAGGCTGCTGCTATACAGGGCCCAGACCCACTGAGGGCATACCAGACAGTCTCAGGGAGCCACTGTCTACCCTGGCCAAGCCGCCAAGCCTCGTATCATGCAGGGCCTCCTTGAATCTGACTTCCAGTTCTAACTCCTGCTTGGTAGGCCTGGACTTCAACCCGGAGTCCTTCCCACTAACATGGTCTGCATTGTAGCAAGGTACCCTCTCCCTTGACCTCTACCAGTGCTACTACCACCACTCTACTGCCCCCTACTGCGCAAACCACCAAGCGTGCCCAAAATCTATGTGTTCTGACACCCACTGAGCCCTCTTTTTAGCTGATGAAGAAACTCCCTGGACTTTTTCTCAAAATGGACTTTACACTACGTTTCCAATCCCTAAACCTGCCACATTTGCCCTCTGGAGAGGACCTTGTTTTCTCTTTCTCCAAAACTATAAAACTCTGGTGTAAAGGTCCTACACTCGCATCAGCACTTGCCCACCAACTGTCTCAGGGGATCAGAACTTCCTCTTTTCCAAGGTGAGCCCTCCATTCATGTCAGCCTCATGGCCACCTCTCCACCTGTCCTGTCACCAACCCACTGACTTCCAGTACAGCATCTCCTGTTACCTGGATCCTCCCTTCAGTTGTCTGGCCAGGAAGGAAAGAAGGAATCACCTTTCCTGACCTGGGCTTCTTCTAATTTGTGTGTCTCACCCTTCTCAGAGAGATCCACACCTGGGATTTCTGCTAAAATGGCATGTGAGCTTTCTGGGGTCTGCCTAGACTTGCCATCCTGGTAATCTTGGGTGCAGAGCCTGACTCATCACAGGAGCTGTATACACCCTATTAACTGCTAGCCCAATTGCTCTTCATAGCTTCGACCAACTAGCCAACCTCCCTCACCCCCCATCTTAGAGACTCGTCACTCAAATTGCTGCCTTACTTGAAGAATGGATCCTTTTGCCTTTTAAACAGTTACAATTTAAAGCACTTGGCTATTTTAAATTGCTTGTGCTTCTTCCAGTTCAGAAACATCTACTCACCTCAAGCAGAATAATTAACTTTTCAATCATCATATATATCAAATATACTTTCTGGCACTGGGGAAATGAACAATTGGTTTTTATTAGTATATTAACATTTCACTAGATTGCAATGCCATGTGGAATGATATTTTATATTGGTGAAAATTAGAAATTATTCAATGTCATTAAAACAATTACACTGTATTACTTTCAAAGAGTATGAGTTACTTGAAAAAATATTAAAGCAGGAATTGTCAACTTTACATTAACTTGAGCATGAACTATTGGTAAGGCCAAGATGGCTAAACGCCAGGACCTTGCTAGTTTTTTCTCTAGTTTCATGGCTGCTTCTGCTCCATCTCATGTCAGTATGTGACCTGCAGATTTTACTATCCCCATTAACATCCTGGATTCTCCCACTGGACTCAGAGTTCCCTGCAAACAGGGCCACTTCCTGCTCATATTTATATCCCTAGTGAGGAGTACAGTACACCAAATATGCTTCATATGAATGAATTAATAAGGACATAAAGAGGATGTCAGGAACAAATAATACAATGAATGTTCATTTAAAACCACCAACTACAAAAGTCCTATAAACCAAAAGTACTAATACTATTCTTACATACGATATAACGCCAACTACTTTTGCAAAGTGCTTCAGCATATCAACAACTCCCAAGAAGCTGTTTTAAATAGCAACATTGACTTGGCAAAATTCCAGGGACCAAAAAGCCCTTTGCTTTTCCATCTTTGAGAATGGAGTATGTTCTGCATGCTTAATTAGAAAAATCAAACCCAAACTCCAACTCTGGAGTCACTTGTCTTGGTTGAAATTCCACATCTGTCTGTGCCCTGCAGAATTTGGAAAAAAGCAGTGGGGCTCTGAAGGAAGGGGCAGGACTGTAATCTGAATGAAGACACCTCAAGGTGCCTTTTGCAAAGACACTTAGGTGAATTTTTCCACTAGGGATGTACCTAAGGAGAAAGACAGGCCAAGCAGGCAATGCCTTCCCCCAGCCCTACCTTCAAGATCCACCAGAGCAACATATCCTGTCTTTTCTAAATGTTTCCAAGAAAGATTCTATTTGACAGAAGGACTTATGGCTGAAATTAAAGCTGCAAGTCTGCTCTTGTCAACAATCCTAAACAGGTACAAGGGAAGAAAGAACAGTCTACTGAGCACTTATGTGCTGCATAATTTCAAAAACATTGTAATTGCATCTAACCCTCACCTTATGAGATACAAAATAGTTATTCCACTTTAAAGAATAGGAAACTGATGTTCAGAGAAGGAAAACTTCACAGCCAGCAAGAGCTATGATATGATTCCAAAGTCTTAAGTTCTATGAGCCAGCCACTTCTAGAAGTCCCCATTATTTCTCAACCTTCTCTTTCTGCGTCTCCTTCCCTCTTTCCCTTATGTTTTAAGCCTGCTGTCAGTCATTTACAGTCACAGATTAACTCACTCCCATTCAGTGAGGGCAAAGCTTTCTCCCAATTTAATGAATACTTATATTCATTCATTGGAGCACTTTTATTTATAGATATCTAGTATAGGACGTAGTGCCAGGGATACAGATAATTTAAAAATTGCCTCCGTCATCAAAGGTTTCATGAGTAGTAAGGAGAAATGCAGAGACAAATAAATAGGAACATTAAAAATGGCACTGTGCTATCTTTATTGGGAATAGGTCAGGGATGACAGAAAGGAAGACAAGTACCGTCTTCTCTATCATTAGTACTTAAGGAACCTATTGTTGACATGTTTTGGGGCCATACTGGAATAGGTCCTATTGCCTCCATTATTATTCATGCCTCTGGAAAAAATGGGCTCAATTACCAAAGTGGACCAGTCCCACCTCCTCTGCAGTCCTTAGTGGAGATAGCTTTATGCCATGAGGCAAGACACACTGAAAGATATCAGAGTTCTTCTTTTCATTTTCCCTGAAGAATAATTTGACTTAAAATACACCTACATATTTAAAAATTCTAGCTCTTTAAAGTAATTCTGTCCCTTGATCCAGAAGTCTCAGATATTCCTAGCTAAGCCAAGGAGAAATACTGTGTACTGTAACTCCTTGGTCACTTCAAGCTCTCTTGTATTTCTAGCTGAAATATAATATAAACATTGTGCCTATCTTGCTTTTGTTTTATAATTCAATAGTAACCCAACTACTAGATCTTGAATAAAAGTGGCCAGACGAGTTAATTTCTGTTATGGTTCGAGTCTGGATGTCCCCCCAAAGCCTCACATAGTCACAGAGGGAAGGCTCTGCAGAGGCAGCTGAGTCTAGAGTTTGTGATTGATTTAATGTCTGGTGCTGTGACTAGGAGCATGAGTGCTACACCCACCCTAGGGTGGGTATCCTGTATACAATGCAAGGGAAGAAAAGAGGCTTACTCCCCTTCTCTTGCTCGTTACTCTTGGTATCTTCTACTGCCATGAATTTTTGCCCCTCAGCCATGCCACCCTGCCTTGGAGTCAGCTGATTACAGACTGAAACCTCGGGCTGGGAATTTAGCCCAGCAATTCAAGCACTTGCCTGGTAAGTGTGAGGTTGTGAGTTCGATTCCCAGTACCAAAAACAAAAACAAAACAAAAAAACACAAGGACTTCAAACACAAAGCAGACTGAAACTTCTACATACTGTAAGCTAAATAAACCTTTGCTTCCTTGATTTTGGCATCAAGTATTTTGTCTCAGCAACGAGAATAGTAACTAAAACAATACCCAAACATGAAGGCGAAATATCTCTGTTCTTGTCCCTATGGATAACCTCAAACCAACCTTTGCTTTCATATTTCCATTTTCCTTGAGCAATTCAACTTCTCTACTATTTCCCTCTAAAATATATATTTTGCCTTTCAGAATCTAAACAGTAAAAACAATGATCAAGGTGATAAGTCACTGATGAAAGCATAACACATATCACAGAACAAAAATTGGCACATCCGAACATACACATAATGCCACTGAAAAGCAAAACAAATAAAATATCTCCACAAAGCAGCACAAATAGATATCTAAAGGTTCTCCAAATGCACAATTACCTCAGACCTGAAAATTTATATAAAGGAAATAATCCAAATGAAGAAAAATTACAAAAATGTTTCTTACAGTATGATATGTGATAGCAGAAAAAAAATGAGACCTATGACGGAGACATGGCTGAGTAAATTACAAGCCATTAACAATGATCACTATGAATTCTCCACCTCAGCATGAAAAATGTTACTGATATATTAAGTTACAAATAACCTAATTAGATATGTGATTTGATTCCAGTATGTAAAAAATCTGTTTGTATGAAGACAGTAGAATCATGCATAATGTTTTAAAATGCTGCTAGATGTTACAATATTGCTGTTATAATAAAAAGAAATTCAGAAAGAAAATAGGTGGCACACTGCCTGACAATTGTCACTATTTAAGAATGTCCTCTTTGCAGGGATGACAGCAGGCGGTTAAATGTAAGTACAGATCTCAGGTTCATATCTCTTACACCAGTTCATTTATTCATGTTCACCTCTACAGAAATTAATATTACTCTTAGCAAGTTATGGAATGATTTCACATGATTACCAAGAAGTAATTAATAAATACTGCCAAGAAATGGAATTGCAAACTATGGTATTATATAAAAGGAGACAGGGGAATAGGGGTAGCTTAGCTGATCCTAGTGTCTGCACACCACTGTCCATTGAGCTTGAGACACACAATGGTCCCCCAGAGTTGAAAGCCAGCCTCCCTCTCCTTAATCAGCCCTGGGCTGAGGTAGAGAGGGTGAGGTAGATAGGCTCCCTTCCAACTCAGAGTTCCTATTTCAGGTTGTGTTTAGTCTACCTGTCAGGATGCCTATGTGTGCAGGCATATACACACACAATGCAATTAAAAAATATGGCGAATGTTTACATTTAAAATATTTATTACAGTAAAAGACATATTGCCATTAATCCTCTCAAAATACCCCTGCTCACTTCAGACACACTTCTCCCCTGTTCTTGTCACCTTCTGAAGCAGTTCTGGAATTCTTCATCTTGAGTCTCTTTAACTGTGCTGCCAGAGCTGCCTTCATGCCCTGAACTGATACAAAACGTTTACTTTTCACGGTTATTTTGACTAAGAGAAAGACCCAGAAGTTGTACAGTGCTAGTGAATAAGGTGGATGATTTTATTACATACCATAATGATTTTATGAGGCTACCTTTCCATTGGATGACGCACTGTGAGAGCACTCATGGCATTTTTGATCACACCTCATAAATATGCTCACGAAAGAGGACTTCCAGAACTGCTTCAGAAAGTAGCAAGGTCAATGAGATAAGAATGTATGAAGTGAACAAGAGTATTTTGAGAGAGATTAATGGCAATACTCTATGTTTGTTCCTGTAATCAATAAAATAAATAAATAAATAAATAAAACTAAACATTCACCGAACCTTTTGATCATGACTTAATAGTTTGTTTATCATCATAAAACATACATAACACAAAATCTATTGCTTTAACCATTTTTATGTGTGCAGTTTTGTGGCTTGAAGTACATTTACATTCACATTCACACTGATTAGCAACTATCACCACCGTCAATCTACAGAATTTCTCATCATCCCAAATTGAAGTTCTGTCCCCAGCTAAACTCAAGCTCCCTATCCTTTTTCCTGTCAGCCCTTGGCAACCACCATTCCATTTTCTGTCTCCATGAATCTGACTACTCCTCATCTTTATGTAAGTGGAACCATACAGTATTCGTCCTTTTGTGACTAGCTTGTTGCATTAGCATAATGTCCCCAGTGATCATCCATATATAATATGAGTCAGAACTCGCTTCCCCTCTAAGATGACTCATGCTCCACTGTAGGCGGTTACCATGACATGTAGGATTTTCAGGGACAGGAGTGTCCTCTTTTGGTACTACCATCAGGTCATACTGTTTACTGACACAACCCTGACCCTGAGCTCCCTTTTGGAAAATGGCCTTCTACCTCACTCTCTGCCTCATGCTGGGCCATTCTTTGACTATACTACCTCTCTTGTAGTCATTCATGCAGGAACCTGCTGTTTCTCGTCTTGCTTCTCAGAACCTGAGTGGTCCTTACCCTCTACCCCAGGACTGTGTGCTCCTTATTGTCCAAAGTTCTTACCTCAGGCTGTGTTTTAGTCCATTTGTCAGGATGCCCATATCACACCATGGGCGCAAAACAGTCACTTGCCTAAACTGCTTTGTTCTGATGACATCTTTGTCTACTCCATCCTACCTGCCAGTGGGCCCTATTCTCTGTTCTGTACAGGAACAGCTATCTTCTGAAGAGACGCACCTTCGGTCCTATCCACATTCCGATTTTCTTCCCTTGTGTTCCCCCTCACCAGATATTTCTTTGCAACTTCCCCATATCTGCCCAAAAACCCTGAATGCTAGACAGACAGGATAAGCCCAGGAAACACAGCCATGTGCACACTTACAGCCAGAGAGAGTTCCTTCCTTGGGTGATGACCCCTGTGAATCTAGTCAGGCGCCTGGCATCCACCTCAATCCACTGATGGAGGTCGTTCCTGCCTGCACACCACGCCCCGTCGTAAAAGTCATTTTCATTAATGCCTGCCTGGAAAGAAAAGAGGGGTGTTCTTCAGAAAGACCCTGAATTCAAGAAAATTAAGACAAAGTTTCTCCTGAGACTAAGAAGAAAGGGGGATAAGAAAAGAAAATGAGAAATAGGGTACAGAAAACAATCATCATGCTCTAAACTTTTCATTCCAAAGCATAAAAGGGAGTTGCTTAGTATTAACAAATTAATATCTCAATATACATCCTCTTCTTGCCCAGCGTGACAGGTGAAACTTAATGAGTTCTCCCCTTGCTCATTCATCCAACACACAAAAAGTATCTCCTACACACCAGCCCACACGCACCAGGTGCTGTGGAATCAAAGGTAAATTGCTCCCTCCCAGAACCTTGCCAGGCAGGCAGGAAGAAAGATATGAAGACAGATGAGCTGGAGCACAGCGAGGCAGGTGCTATTCCAGGAGTATGAGAAAATCACTGTGGGAACATCTAAGGATACCTGAGTCTCAGAAAAACTGGTAGGCAGATAGTTAGACATTAGTGGGCACAAGGGACAAAGCAGGATGGTGACAGGTGGTCAAAATGTATGCTTTGCCAGTTATAGTTAAGTAAAGAAACAATGATTTCCATGTATAACACAATTTAGTCTTTTGTTAGGGCTTAGATTCAAAGTGATCCCACAGAGCACAATGGCATCTTAAGGTTACACATTGTGCACATTTTTTCCAATATCTGGCCACCTTAACCATCTATTTCTATAACAAGGTATACAGCATTCCTGAGTGCCATGGTCTATAGCCACTGGTATCAGAAAGGGGAGCATATTTTAAAGAGCCTCCCTCTTTGGGCTAAGATCTGATTTAGACTCTTACACGATCAATGCTCCTGAGGGAGCACTGACTACCTTAGAAAAAGAAGGAGGGCATTTTTGAAATATCAATATTCCAAAGTAGCTCCTAAAAGAAATGTCAGTAAGCAAACACACTGTATAAATAAAAGACATAATTATCATAGTTTCCCAACCCCAAAAGTAACTTGTATGAACATAAAAAGTATCCAAACTCACACTCAGTGCCAATGTCTCTGTGACACTGTCCATCTTGAGGCACATCTCTCTCTTCTACTTTACAATAATTCTACATATACTTCTGCATGGCTCCAAATGCATCTTGACTGAATTCTTTCATCAAAGAACCAATGACTAAGGAAGTTAGGGGTTAGTTCCTGGCTGCATCAAGACGACCTGCTTTTCTCATGCTAGATACCACAAGGAGTGGTATTTGAGCTGGGTGCTAAAGGGTAAGTTTTTCCTAGTGAATATTTGTCTATTACTGTTTAATTCACTTGATGTGTTATCAGTTACTAATACTACCAAAAATTCTTTTGATATGAATTTCCAACACAGGTAAAGTTTCCGCTATGAAGTTTCCCCTATATTGTCACCATTTGAAGAGATGATTCTTTGACTTGAAAAACCATACATTACATAAAGGACATTTGAGCCAAATGAGGCATCCTTGTTTGCTAAGACCCTTTCTACATTAATCTTATTTTCTCCATGGCTATTTCACAAGGAAATAATTAGATGAGAAAACATTAGAATGATAGAATGATAGGTTAATTCATTGTTCATACCTCTGAGTACTTCTCTGCTCAAATTTTGGGAACAGCCTGACTTTCCATAGGCAATGAAAAAATGAGATTAAGAATACAGCTATAAGAGATGAACAACTTGACTAAAGGCTCCATCAGCAGAACTCTACCAATCACCATATGAGCTAATGTTAGTTTTGTAGCAGGATCAAACCACCATGGCCTGTGCATTCACAGTCCATTCCCAAAACCATTCTCAATGAACTCTGAAGGCAAATGTTAGAATATGAACATAGTGTGGTCTATGAAAACAACCATCATCTCAAATGAAGATGAATTTTGAAAGCTATTAGTAACTGTGCATGGTGACACATGCCTGAAATCTCAGCACTCCAGAGCCTGAGGCAGGATAGTAAATTCAAGGTTAGTCTGGGCTTTGTAGTGAGACCATGTCAAAAATCAAGACAAAACAAAAAACAAACAAAAAGCTCTCAGTCAACACTCATCAGAAGCCCACACTCTGAATTCTATATCTCTCACACCACATCTGGGTCTAAATGGCCTATAACAGGGTCCCCAAACCCCAGGCCATTGATACGCACAGGTCAAGGGCCTATCAGGAACTGGATCACAGAGTGGGAGGTGAACAACTAGCAAGGTGAATGAAGTTTCATCTATATTTACCGCTGCTCTCCACCCTTCACATTACTGCCTGAACTTTACCTCCTGTCACAACATGAATGGTATTAAGATTCTCATAGGAACACGAAGCCTATGGTGAACTGTACATGTGACGGATCCTGGTTGCATGCTCCTCTGAATCACCCCAAAATCCACCACCCTCCCCTTACTACCTCTCCTTCTTTTGTGCAAAGGTTGTCTTCCACAAAACCTGGTCCCAAAAAGGCTGGGGACAGCTAACCTAAGAGATGTCTATAACAAGAACCTGGAGGTACTGCAGGTTCTGCTTACTAAAAATGGTGCCCAAAAAGTTTGCATGTAGCAAGTGTGTTTTATCAGTGCTTCCATGTGTTCTGAGACAAGTTAATTCTTAAAAGATGATTTTGCCTCTCTATTCAGCATAACATCTCAGTTTTCAGCCATGCCAGACAGCAAGCAGGTCATGAATCGAGTCAGAGGGCTATAATTACACCACCACTTCCTTTCTGCACTTGAAGGCAATTATCCTCCTAATGACAGAGATCTGCAACACATTAATGACCTACAACATCACAACTCGACTCCTTTCAAGAAACCATAGGAAGCACTTATTTTTTTGTTGTGGTTCCTTTTTCTCATACACAGCCAGAGACCTATTTAGAACAGTTCCATTCATTCAGTAAAATAAGCCATCATTGTGTCTCTGCTATATGCCAACTTCAGGCCTGGACAACAGGAATATGAAAGCAACACATATGTGCAGCCTAGTCCTCTGGCTCTCAGAATGAGAAAACAGCCTGCATCTACATGTGGTGCCACTTAGAACCAGGCACCACACAGTGTGCTGGTAAAAAGTGTGTGCTCGGAAGTCTCACAGCCTGGCTATGCATCCAAGCCATGTCACTTACACACTGTATAAAGCTGTGCATGTGATACACACCTATAAGCCCAGCACTCTGGGAGTCTGAAGCAAGAGAATCACAAGTTGGAACACAGACTGAGCAATAGAGCAACTTAACCATACCTTGTCTCAAAATAAAAATAATAAAAAGACTGGGGATGTAGCTCAGCCTGTAAACCCTGGGTTCAACCCTTGGTACCAAAAGAACAACAACAACAAAAATCATTGGTAATTAGCCTAAATGCTCTGTGCCTCAGTTTTCCCTTTCTTTCAAACTGTAAGCAATGAGCATTTGTCCCTGAGAATGTCAACTCTGCTTGCAACAGGGTCTGGCACATAGTGTGGATTCAGAAAAATAGGGGCTTCTAAACGTCAATTATTGGTGGGAATTGGGTAGCACTGGCAAAATGTAGAAATATGGGTGGTTTAGGAAATATTTCAAATTTTATTAAATTCCAAGGGATTATGCTACTAGTCGAGTTAATTATTGTCACATTTTCCACAACTTCAAACTTTCAGAACAGAGGTCTACAAAATTTGAGGGAAAACGGAGATTTGTAACCAAAGTTCTCACCAGGAGTCCACGCTGCCTCCGGGGGATATTTGGCAATGTCCGAAGTCACTGGAGAATGGCAGGGTTACCGGCATCCAGTGAGTAGAGGCCAGTGATGCCACTAAACATCCTACAAAGTTTGGCACAACTGTCACAACCAGCAACAGCCTGCTAAAACATCAGTAAGGCCAGAGTTGCATTTCCCTGGTCTATGGTAAAGCTGACAAAAACAGAGCTGCCCCATGACGTGATATGTTTACCCCATGGAATCATGAAACTGAAGCAGACATCCTCATGCTATTCCACCACCACTGACCCACCAGGACTTGAAATTAAAGGTAAAGGTCCTGGTTTTGCCAACCTGGAGATTTTGCTTCTGCTGCCAAACTCAGTTCTTCCTGAACACACCAGTCAATTAAATGCAATACATTGTCAGGGAATGGAAAGTCCAGACCAAAGATGACTATTGGGAATTGATGGTCACCTCAGTAAAATCAACTGCTGAATTTAAAAGGCTAGCACCTGTCAGAATTCAGTGGAAGAAGAGGTCCCAGAAGTATTACCAAATTACAATTATAGCACAATATACAGCATTCGTAGAATGCCTCCTTGAAACCAGGAAAAGACTATGACCATCACTTTTTAAATGTAACAGAGCAGAAAAAAACAGTAAGCTAAATTATATGGGCAAGCATTTAAAATTTTGGGAGAAAATTTAACTAAAATTTGTTGAAATTAAAGCCCTGATTCCATAAAGTATAAACTAGTCTTGAAAATGCCACTAAGGTGATGTGATTTTTCTCACTACAGTAGCAAATAAATCGAGAATCAATATAATTTCAGCAAGATAATTAAGTCATATGCATCATTTCTTTGCATTATAAAAGTAACGCACTTAACAGACAGTTTTGTATAAGATAAATGTGAGAATTATTCAGTACATAACAAAGAGAAAACCTGATAATAACCATTTAAGATCAATCAAATAAGTTTCTCTGTTTCAATAAAGGAAATATGATAAAGGAAACATGTTAGTTTTTCTATGTTACTCTCTCAAACCCTGCCTCCCCCCACCCCTGCCAAAAAAAATCCACAACTTTTACCTCTGGTAAAACTAGAAGACATCTATAATCCTATATTGCAATGCATGAAGGCAGAAATCAGATGGAGGAATCTTGAATGACTCAGTAAAAGAAGGAAGTGTACAACTGCAAGTGGTGTACCAATGAGAAACAAGCCATGGGACTTGGTACAAATCACAGAACATAAAACTTTGGAAAATCTCAGAACCCGTGTTTTAAGGTATTTTGGAAGGCAAGCAAGAGCAAGACTGGAACAGGAAATTGCTTCCCCAAATATGTGAATAAGCAAACAGTAGAGCCCCACATTCTCATACCCACTCTATAGAGTACATGAAATTTTTTTCTAAAAAGCCTAAACAGTAGAGGCTCTTGATATTGGGACCACAGACACAGAAAAAGGCAAATGGGCTGTGATAGATTTCAGTGGATGTCAGTATACTGAAGAGTGAGATGTGCCAACTCTCAGCCCCAACCCATAGAGAATACTGCAACCAGGCTTAAAACAGAAAAAATATGAGTAAAATGTAACAGAGCTGAAAAAAACAGTAAGTAATATATCTAGAAAGATCTTGCATGAAACTAGAACAGGATACTCTTTAAAGAAAGAAAAACAATGAGTAAGAAGTTCTTGAAAATTAAGAAAGCTAATTTTTAAAAAATCCATAGAAAGGTAAGAAAGAGAAAGTTAAAGAAATCTCACAAAAAATAAAAAGAACACAAAAACAAACAGAAAAATAAGAAAAATCCAGAATAAATTTAGGGGAAAAGTCTACTAAATAAAAACTAAGATAATTTCACTGATATGAAAGGTTTAAGTCACCAAAACTGTAAGGGTTAACTGAAATAACAAGTAAACTAAGGTATATCATTGTCAAATATCAGAAATAGATGATTCTGAAAGCCACTAAAGAGGAAACAAAGAGTAAAACATACATGAAAAAAAGGAAGAGGAATAAAAATATTAGAATTCTTACCATCAACATCTGAAACTAGAAAAATGGCAACCACGTTTTCAAAATTCTGAATTCTCAAAAATTTTTTCATCCTAGAAGTTTATGCTCAGCAAAACCATCGATCATGATGACAAACTAAACACATCTGTAAATCCTCAAATTTTTTATTTATCATGCACCATTTCCATGAAGCTACTAGAGGATGCACACCACAGAAACAAAGCAGAACCATGGAAAAGAATCTACCAGGACCCAAATCAGGAGCTCCCACATAAAAAAGAATTTCAGAGTGGTGGTGAAGAAGGTACCAGGATTGTGGCTCTATGCAAAAGATCAATGAACAATTTATTTAGAATGCCATAGCCAGGGGGCTCTGCAAGGGATGTCCACAGAAACACAAATGACTAAAAATCAGTCACCAGGTTTGGTCTTAAAGAAAACTGCATTAGAGGGTATTTTACAGATCCAGCTCCACTGCAGGATATGAAGAGGAGGTGTTTTTTAAAACCCTAAGCAGTTCTAGGAAAATAGAAAGTTAAGAAATAATACAAAATGAGTTTTCTTGGCATAAAATTAAACTATTTCTTGGCTCAGTAGAAAGTACTATTTGCACAGTCATAATAACCAAAGTCTCAAATATAAACTTACCAAAAAAATTTAGATGGATTTTACTGGAAACATTAAAGAGGAGTAAAGATTAATAAAAATGAGCTGAGAGCCTGATCTTACAATAAGAATTCAAAACACAGTCAAAAATTTGTAAGTCAATACATATGAATATTGCAAAAGTAAAGATTTAGAAATAAAAATTTAAATTCCCAAAGATACAGTTGAGAAGTTTAAAGTAGTTGCCCTATTCACGGCCCTTGATGTGCACGTCACTTGATATGAAAGGTGGAGGGCATTACCAGGGAGATAGTTTTTGTTATAATTCTTTTAACACATTAACTACTGATTTCTTTAACTACTTGCTTATAAAACCACATTTTAATTTTAAAAACAAAAGGCCCTATAAAACCAGGAACAAGACAAGATGTCCACTATTATAAGACCTGTTCAGTATAGTAATTGAAATATTAGCCAGAGAAATCAGGCAAGAGAAAGAAATAAAAAGGATACATATGGGAAAGACAGCAACCAAATTTTCATATTTTGCAGATGACAAGATCTTTTATATAGACCCTAAAAATTCAACCACAATACTCCTACAATTAAAAATATTCAGCAAGGTAGAAAAATACAATATCAACACACAAAAATCAGTGGCATTCCTGTACATCAATAATGAACCCATTGAAAAAGAAATTAGAGGAAAAATGCCATTCACAATAGCACCAACAAAAATGAAATATGTAAAAGTTAACCTAAGGAAGTGAAAAGCACAGCATTCTGAAAGAAGAAATCCAAGAAGATATCAGGAAATGGAAAGATATGCCCTGTTCCTGGATAGGCAGAACCAATGTAATCAAAATGACCATAATTCCAAACTTCATATATGATTTATGCAATCCTAAAATTCATATGGAACTAGAAGAGACCCAGAATAGCAAAAGCAATCCTGGGTAACAAGCAAATGCCACACTGAAGTTATATTCCAAAGCTACCATAATGAAAACAGCATGGTAGAAAAACATACATGAGGATCAATCAATGGAACAAAATAGAGGATGGAGGAGCAACCCCACGCACATTCAACCAATTAGTCTTTGACAAAGGGACCAAAAACATACACTGGAGAAAAATTAACTTCTTTAATAAATGGCACTGGGAAAACTGGTCATCCACATGCACAGAATAAAACCTAGACCTATATCTCCCACCATAAAGCCATTCCCCTTGTATGTATCTTCCCAAAAGAGGCAAAGACATCATATTACAGTTATACATGCATATCCATGTTTATAGCAGCACAATTCATAATAGCTAAGTCTTATCAACAGATAAATAAATGTGGTATTTATATACAATGGAGCACCACTCTGCCATAAAGATAGACCTGAGTCATTTGTAGGAAAATGGATGCACCTTGAAACCTTGCAGATTTATGCAACCCTAAAACTCATATGGAACTAGAAGAGAAACCGTAGTATTAAGTAAAACAGAGTAAATCAGACACACGAGCTTAACTATCACATGGTTTCCCTTTTGTCAGTGATTCCTCAGACAGATGACTAATATCTAGGATATATATGGAACTCAAAAAATTGAAACCACAGTATTAAGTACAATACAGTAAGTCAGACACACAAGAAACCCAGATTATAACAAAATAAAAGATAGTAGGAAGTAGAGAGACAGATCCTTCTCAAAAAAGAAGGGGATCAAGAGATGGAAGAAGGCAGGAGAAAAGGGAGGGAAAGGAGATGAAAAAAGGAAGTAAGATGTATTAGGTGCATATACTGACTTCTCATAAGAAAAGTAAATATTACATACTACAAACATGCACTAATAAAAAAAAAGGGAGGGGATACACAGAAATAGAGTGTGGTTTACACAAAGTCTACTGTTTTTTCTTTCATTTTTCAGATGTTTACCAAGTGCCTACTTTGTGCTAGACAGTTTCGAAAGTGCTTTGTTTTACCGTATGTTTACATAGAGATTAGTGAATTTCAAAGCCACTAGCTACAGTGAAGTCCTTGAACTACATTACTGAGGTACTCATCATGAGTTGTCTCTATGCAGAAACATCTGGAAGCAAATTACAAAGTCATATATGAATAAATGTAACTATTTAGCAATTCTAAGATAATTGACTTAGCGCTGCTACTCTACCCACGTAGCCTAGGGGGCATGACCTGGTAGGAGTCTACCTCCCTTCCTGGTTACTCCTCCCTCTGCTTCCGGCTTCCAGCTTCCCATAAGATGCTTCCCCTACCTAGGCACATCTAACCATGTCTTTTTGCCTTGGAGCCAGCAGACTGGACTAAAAATGTGAGCCAAAATAAACCTCTCCTCCTGTAAATTGGGTATTGTGTCTCAGTGAGGAGCAAAGTGACTAAGAAGGTCACCAACAATGTACCACCTTTTGAGGGGTTTCCTAAAAAATGTTAGGCATGACATCAGGTTAGTATGGGTAAGTAACTTGCCATAAAAATGTCCACAATGTGGTCTTAGTTTCTACCTTCCACAGAGCTCTGTAATAAATTTTTGATAAAATGCCCAGGTGCAAAGCAGGTGACCCTTCTGAGCCTTGTCTCAATTCAGACCTCAGTCATCAGAAAAGTCAGTGAAGTAGAAATATTCATTGAATTTAAAGCCGTTTTTAAAGCTCAAAAACCAATTTCTTTATTATTTCCTACCACTGGCCAAGAAGTTACTGTAGTACAGTAGTCTGAAATTAGAAGCACTGAAAAAGAACATGTACTAAATCCATCATAAGCCATTTGCTCATTGTTTTTTAAAAAGGAAAAATATAGAAATATACTAGTTGAAAAAGAAACTAAAGAATGTTTTTGCATCAACATTGAACTAAAATGGAAGAAACACTTTGGCCATTCAAATCATATATTCATAGAGTAAGTTTAATTCTCAAAACAATCATTGATTCACTTGTCAGCAACTGCACACAGGGGACTGTGGTCCTTTCACTCCAGGAAGGCGGCACCACGTGACATAGCCCTGGAGACCACACAGTAGAAGTTCAATCCTGGCTTACTTGAATACCTCTAGTTAGATAAGTCTGTAAAATAGGAACAGAACTAGAATCTGCATGATTAGACTTTTTTGATGGCTACAAAAGTCATGTGTGTTTTGTTTAGTGCCTGACACTGAATAAGTCCTCAATAGCTGGAAGTCATTGGGGATACAAGCATGATTCACTTTCTGTTAGGTACGTACCTACTGTGACCCGTGACTGAATTCCTCTGAGGATACAACCTAAGTTTCCTTCTATTAATAAGTGAGTGGGGTCCTTTCAGTGCACTGACAGATGCTGGCTGTCTGAGTCACCAACTGTTCTTAGATATTCTATTTTTACTGTTTCTTTTAGCTTTTGTTTTATCTTTAACTACTGACCTGTTTTCTTTGCTTAAAGTTCATGTTTCCTCTAAAAATTTTAAATGTCTGTATCTTTCATGGATTGATTTTGGAGCCATACCTTTTTAAGGAAAATACTTAATTCTATATAGTTTAGAAAGTACCTATTGATGCCCTACTATGGGCAGTAATGAAATCATTATTTCTGACCCTGCTGCCTCTTCTCTTGCTCCTTTATCAGATTTCATTTTTCACATCATCCTTAACATCTAGTTTTATTTTTATGTTTAATTGTAACATAGTAATTCTACATACTTATGGGGTACAGTGTGACATTTCAAAATATGTATATAATGTGTATATCATCAGGACAGTTAGAGCAGACATATGTCATTTCATTGTATTGGGAACAATAAAAAAATCCTATTACCTATTTTGAAATATTCAGTAGTCAGCCATAGTCATCCTACCATGCTATAGAACTTTAGAAGTTATTCCTTTCATACAATTGCATCCCCATCCCCACTAACATGCCTTGTCCATCCCTCCCTCACACCTTTCCTAGTCCTTGATAACCCCTTTTCCATTTTTTTTCTTTTTCCTTTCTTTTTTTTTTTTTAAAGACATGGTCTCACTATCTCACTATGTAGTACAGACTGGCCTTGAACTCGCTTATGTAGCTGAGGCTGTCCTGGAGCTCACAGTGATCCTCCTGCCTCAGTCTCCTGAGTGCTGGGATTATGGGGTATGCCACTACATAGGGGTTCTATTTGCTACTCCTTCAAGACCAATTCTTTAGCTTTCACATCTGAGTAAGACTTCGAATATTTGTCTTTGTATTGCCTAGCTTATTTCACTTAACATCTTCCAATAATACCCATGCTACTGCAAATGACAAAATTTCATTCTTTCAGGGCTGCATAATATTCCATTATAAACACTGCATAACACATTTTTCTTTGTCCATTCATCCATTGATAGATAATCCCGTTGTTCTATACTTGGCTATTATTAATAGTCCTACAATAAACACCTGGGTGCAGAAGTCTCTTAGACATATTGATTTCAATTTCTTCATCTATCTATCCAATAGCAGGATTGCTAGATCCCAGGGTAATTCTATTTCTAGTTTTGGAGGGACCTCCATATTGTTTTCTATGACTGTACCAACTTCCATTCCAAACAATAGTTTCTGAGAGTTCTTCTTTCTCCATATCCTCACCAGCATTTGTTAATTTTTCTCTTTTTGATGAAAACTGTCCCACCTAGGGTGAGATAATATCTCATGGTAGTTTTGATTTGCATTTCCTTGATGATTAGTGACACAGAGCATTTTTTCATTTATTTTTTGGCCATTTTGTATCCTTATTTGAGAAATGTCTACTTGGGTCAGTTTCCTATTTTTTTAAATTTATGTTTAGTTTTGCGGTTGAACTTTTTAAATTCTTAAATATTCTGGAAAGTAATTCCATTTTGGATGACCAACTTGCAAATATTTTATCTCATTCTGTAGGTTGTCTCTTCACTCTACTAATTGATTCCTTTCTGTACAGAAGCTTTTAGTCTGGTATAAAACTCATTTTTCAGTTTTTATCTTTGTTGCCCATGCCAGTAGGGTCATAGCTAAAAATATCTTTGCCCAGATCAATGTCCTAAAGCACTTACCCTATATTTTCTTCTAGTAGCTTTACAGTTTCAGATCTCACATTTAAGTCCCTGATTCTTTTGAATTGTTGGGGGGCTTTTTTAATGATGAGAGATAGGACTGTTTATTTCTTCTGGATATAGATTTCCAGTTTCCCAGCACCATTTACTGAAGAGTTTTTCCTTCAGTATACACATTCTTGTTGCCTTTATTAAAAATCAGTTGGTTGGGCTGGGGATCTAGCTCAGCAGCCTAAGCACCTGCCTGGCAAGCACAAGGTTGTGAGTTCAATCCCAGTGCCAAAAAAAAAAAAAGTTAGTTAGTTGTAAATATGTAGATTTATTTCTGGGCTCTCTATTCTATTCATTAGTCACTGTATCTTTACCATGCAGTTTTAGAAATCTAATCAAATATACTTTTCTTCTTTGATTTACCAGATTTCTGTGAGTTCTATTGAATTTTCAAGTACATATAGAAAAGTGCACAAACCTTAAGTGAGCAGTTCAACAGATCTTTATTAAGTGCAGGGCATTAATTTATATAGCCACACCCAAGCCAAGACATTCCAGGACTCCTCACCCCTACACTCTCAAACCCTCCCAGATGCTCCCATCTTCCTCCAAAGCTAACCACCACTCAGATTTCCATTGCTCTAGACTGGTTTTTCTATTTTTAAATTTTATATAAACGAATTTTACCCTAACTATTCTTTTGCACCCAGCTTTGTGGTTCAATGTTACATGTGGGAAATTTACCTATGTAATCACCTCAGCAGCAGTTCACTCATATAGTGTACCTTGCATGATGTCCAAATTACTTTCCCATTGACTGGATGGGTTCAGGGGTTCTCAAGCATCATGTTGCTATGAACATACTTGTATGATGGAGATCACTATGAAGCAGCTCTGAGCAGGATTTAAAATTAACTAACTGGCTTTCCACATTTATCTGTGAGTCTGTCCTAGGCCTAGGCTCCTTGTCTGGAGATGGGCAGTGGATTCATGGTAAGTGAACCTCTATGAATCACTGGTCCTGGCTGAGACCTGTAGTGGCCTGTGATGCCAGAGACACCTCAAAGGGTAAGGTAAGGCCACAGCTGAGGACACCTGGCTCCAACCCCCATTAAGTAGATAGAGATTGCAGCTGCAGGCATCTCACTCCTGCTGTCTCACTCCTACCATAAATGTCATCATGGAGATAAGACAGTTCTCCTAAATTAGCATAATTTACTACTTGGAGAAGTCTTTGAAGGACTCCCAAAGTCCTGCCCAGTTCCCGTGCTTTCTTCAGTAGCCCCTATCTTTGTTTGAAAACCTAATAAATATGGGCCACCCAGAGAAGCTCTTTGCCTCAAGCCCCTGAGTCTTGAACTCTGCTAGAGGGTTTTGATCCTCCTGGAGCCTTAAAATCACACTACTAGTTTAAACTTTCACCATACACTCATTTGGGAGATTGAGGATCTTGGCCAGGTCCCCGATACTTGTGCACATCTTTTTGTGCACACGTTGATGCATTTTAGGCACAAGAATAAATTCGTTATGTCAATGGGTGTAAGAATGTTAAACTTTAACAGATACTGCCAAAAAGATCTTCAAAGCAGACATGCTACTTTGCATTCAAAGTGCTGCATCACTTTCTATTGGGTTACATCTTTTCCAACACTTCATTCTTGTTTCCAAAGCTATTCTGGTTCCGGTGTGTCATATCTCATTGTAATTTTCATTTTTATTTACTTAATAAACACTAATGAAGAACACCTTTGCTTATGTTTATTGATCATGACATTGTTCCCTAGCTAAAGCATAGTTTTATTACTGTCCCTCAAATACATCATGTTCTCTATCACCACAGGGTCTTTGCACACCCTGTTTCTTGTCCTTAAAGCAGTGTCTACTTGGCTCCCTTTGGTCTGGAATACTTTTCTTTCTTCTTTGTCAACACTGCCTGACAAACTCTTTACTTCTAATTCTACTTAAAATCATATCACAAGCCCCCATTATCAGGAAAGCTTCCAAGCTCCACTGTAAGCCAGAAAAATGGGGTTGGATTGTGTCCTCCCAAGACATATCTAAATCCCAACTCCTGAAACCTCAGAATGTGGCATCATCTGAAAATAGTGCTGTTACAGATATATTCAGTTAAGATGAGGTCAGACTGCAGTAAGGTCAATGTTCGATCCAATATGACCAGTATCCTTAAAGAAGGGAAAATTCAGACACAGATGCGCAGAGAGAAGAGGAAGGAGGCTCACAGGGAGGAGGACGTGTGACAGAGAAGGTATCTGCGAGTGAAGGACCAGTGGAGATCCTGTGGCACCAGCACTGGAAGAGGCATACAAGGACCATTTCCAAGAGACTCCACAGGACAGTCTCACTGACACTTTGATTTCAGATTCTGATTCTTCAGAATTGGCAGAGGATCATTTTCTATCACTGTAAGCCACCAGCCTGTGGTACTTTGTCATAGAAACCCCAGGAAATTAAACCCATGATCCTCTGCCTCCAACTGTTTGTTCGTTACACACTGTTGTTAGGCATTCACTGGCATGAATTTCAAAGTAATTTCATCTCCCTTCTAGACTATTAGATTATCAGAGTTGCAGGTCAAAAAACCAGAGACATCCTTGGCTGCCTTTTGATACCTTGTATCATCCATCCAAACCTCATCCACCTCATTAGAAAATTCTGCTTTCAAAATATCTTAAATGCAGACACTGGTCACCACCTCCACCACTGCTATCTTGGCCAGCACCAGTAACATGTCTTGTTTGAGGATGAAGTCACCTACCAGGCCTCCACGTCAACACTTGCTGTTGTAAAGTCACCTCAGCAACTGGGTTGATCCTTTCCATATGGAAACCAGAGCATGTCATTCTTGTGCCCCAAAACTTTCCACAGCTCTCTTAATCTGATTTAAGAGTAAAAGGCAACGGTCTTCCAGTGATTCACAGGCCTCTTTTCACCTCTGGCCCATATCTCCTTCCCCCTGAGACTCACTGTTCCAGTCTCATCAGCCTCCTACTGCTCCTCAGGGATTATGAGTATTCTGTCACCCACAGGACCTTTGCCCATGCCATCTCTCTGCCTGAATACTCTCCCCACTGGTTCCCTACTGATCTCCTTCAAACCAACCTTGACCTCAGTAGAGCAAATGATGACCATCTCTACATACAGCTGCCCCACCCCCGGGCTGGAACCCTGACCCCATTGCCAGGTGTCAGCTGGTTTCATCTTCCTTCTCTCTGTGGCACTTGGTACCTTCTAACATACTATAAAAGTTAGGTTTTATCACATTTCCCACTCTGATTTACCTCTCGGTCAGAATGTAAATTTTAGGACACCAAAGATCTCCGTTTGGCCACTGAGGTATACCAGGTACTGGAGCAGGGCCTAGCACATACAGATCCTCAATAAATGTCTGCTAAATGACCAGGGACTACTCTATTTTTGCTCATCTGTACTCCCAGAACTTACAATACTGCCTGGCATGTGGCAGGTTCCCAAGTGCAGTTGCAGTGATAAAATGAATAAATGAAAGAAATCTCTCTGCTCCTACTTTCCTTTTCCCTCCTCTCTCTCCCCACCCTGGCTTTCTCTGTTCATGCAGTGTTCTCTGTGTCCTAGAAGCACTAACTGACACAGGATAACCTGCATACCCAAAGGCCAACTGCATATGTCGGCTAGATGATCACCTGGCCCCCATGTGGCTGGGCAGGAGCCCCGAGGGCCCAGTGCTATGAGGCACCATTTGAGAGAGCACAGTGCAGTTAGGACAGTGAATGAACACACAGACTCTGACACATGACTGCTGGGGCCCTGCCAGTTGTGGTCCCAGGAAGCACAGGGGTCTCTTGAGCCAGTGATCAGGGAGATAAGTCCCACGTCCTTCACTCTTGCCAACCTCATACAGGCCAGAGCCAGCAAGTCACAGGAAGGAACACTGAGTTTTATCTACAGCCAAAAAACTTGGGTTTGGGTCTCAGCACTGCACTAACTGCTGTGGGGTGAAGGAAAGTCAGTCTCTGACTTCAGTTTCCTTATCTCTGATACAAGACTATTCTTAGGATATTGAAGACTAAATGGAATAATAACGTCATGAAATTTAATGACATTAAAGAAAAGTTCACATGGCAAGTGCAGTAGAATCTGCGCCTGACCCAGATGATCCCAATGGGTCCTCCCTGATCTTTGATTCCTTAGCCCAGGAGTCTTTTGTTACTGTGTCTGCTCTTTGACCATTGCTGCATTGTTCTAGTAGCTCCCACAATCACAGAGGTTGCTTCTAGAGAAATACAAACAGCACAACGTCACCATTAAGGCAAATAATCATTTTGAATTTTTCGACATAGTTGTAAAATAAAATACTCAGTACTGTTAGTTCCATAAAAATTCAAATATCCAAAATCCCAGTGTTTTGGTATGCAAGCACTTTGTACCAGACTGTTACTTAACACCAGACACAGAACAAAATCCCTTTATTGGAACAGGTGCAGCATTCTTTGCCTCAGAAACTATGAGGTATGATCAAAACATACCATCAACAATGAAATTTTTAAAAGTCTATTTCAGTAAAAGACATATCCCGTTAATCCTCCTCAAAATATTCCCTCTCACTTCCAAAACACTTATCCCATCGTTCTTGCTATATTTTTTGAAGCAGTCCTGGATATTCTTTTTCATGTCTTTAGTTGTACTGTTGTGGCTGCCTTGATATCCTGAATCTATTCAAAACATTTACCTTTCATGGTCATTTTCACTTCGAGGAGGAGCTAGGGTTGCCCAGTACTGGATCCAGTGAATAAGATGGATATGAACACCGTATTGTTTTATTTAACAGAAATTTCCATAAAGACATGTGATCAAAAATATGGTGAATGTTTAAATTTTTAAAATTTATTATAGCAAAAGACACCTTGTCTTTACTTCCCCAAAATAGTCCCATCATTCTTGGTAAAGTGACTTTTATTGTAGTAAGTTTTTTTTTAATTTACTGTATCTCTCTATTACCCCATGTAGTCCCACTGTGATAATTTTTGCCTTTATGGCACCCAGAACTTATCCCCAGGAAGGACTTACTCATTGACAGCAAGGTTTTACACAGCCAGAAACCACCTGGAGATTGAGCACCAGAAAAGCAGGAAGCTTTAGAAGAACAGGGTCAAAGATAGTGCAGCATCCATAAGCAGGCACAGAATGTGCAGGGGAGAACAAACTCCAAGTACATCCTGCCAGGAGAAGCAGCATCGATTTGCTGGGATGGTGGGGCCTCAGGTACAGCAGGGCCAAAGGGCATAGGGAGACAAGCATGAGGGATATGCTCAGGTAAGTGAGCTTCCATGCCAGGCTAAAACTGTGGATTCAATATTGTGCACCTGAGTTCCTGTCTTCTAGGACAGAGGGCACATACAAAGTCATAGGCATCAGCCACCCTCAAGGTTTACATCTCACTTCAGATAAAAAGAGGATTGGACCACTGGAACTAGAGCCTTCCCATCAATGTCTAAGGCTATGTAGGTTTTCTTTGAAGGAAAGACTATAGAGAGGAGCCACACCCCATCCCTGCAGTGCTGGGGGTCAGCACTGACAGATGCCCTTGTTATATCCAAACATTTCCCACTGAAAGAGGTTGAAAAGGTGAGTTCCTCTCAGGAGCCAAAGTGAGTCATCTCTAATACTTGTGGTAAGATGTGGGCCACAGAGTGTCAAATGCTGGACCAGATGTCAGGAGAGATGAACGCTGTGCACCACTTTCTGTCTTGAGACATCAGGATGCTGATGCTTTCTTTCAACCTCTGATCTGAGCACCAGTTTTCTTGCATTCTCAGTTATTGGCAAGAATTGTGGTGACATCCTTAGTCCCAGGCACATGCTCTCTGTATTTGATTTCTTCTGTTCACCTGTCAGACCTTCCTTGCCACAGTTTTGAAGACTTCAGAGTAAGATGGAAACCCAACCCATTGAAATGGCAATACTCTGAACCATGCTCAAGGCTGCCCAGCTCAGAAAGCATCTGATAGCACAATGGTGGGGGGACAAGTCACTTAAGGGTGATGGAACACCTTCCCTTAGTTTATGAATCATGAAGATCTCTTGGGGGCTTCAAAGGGGATGGGTCAGGTGATAAGCTGCCGCTAGGTGACCGACCTGTATGCCTCTGAAGGTATACCTCCTGTATACCTGGCTGCCTTCCAAGACTAAGCACAGGCAAAGGACAATGTGCACAAAGGAACTTAGAAATGAACCAACATGTGGCTACACTAAGGCAAGGAACAGGAAGCAATGAACACTGAGCACCATGCACGGGACTGTATTCCCCTGTACCTTCTGTACTGACCTGTTCCTATGGGCTCCATGGTGTGGTGCTGGTATTTGGTGTCACAAACTACAAATCTACACTCAGTCCTCCATATGTGCAGGTTCTACTTCTACAGGTTCTGCCAACCACATATGGAAAATATTCAAAATTTGTGTCTGTGCTAAACATGCACAGACTTTTTTTTCTAATTATCATGTCCTAAACACTGCAACTTTTTACATAGAATTGATACTGTGTTATGTATTACAAGTAAACTAGAGATGATTTAAAGTTTACAGGGGAGTGTGGTAGGTTATGTGCAAGTGCTATGCCATTTATTTATCTATTTATTTTGCAGTAGTAAGGATTGAACTTGGCGCCTTCTCACTGAGCTACATTCCCAACCCTTTCTAAATTTTACTTTTTGTTTTCAGACAGATATTCCCAACCTTTTTTATTTTTATTTTTATTTTTATTTTAGATTTGTCTTGCTAAATCGCTAAGTTGCCTGGGCTGGGCTTGAACTTGCAATCTTCCTGTCTCAGCCTCCCAGAGAACTGGGATTACAGGCATATGCTGCCATACTAGGCACGTTCTGTGCTATTTTATATAAAGGATTCAACAGCCATAGATTTTAGTATTTGAGGCAGATTTGGGAACCAATTCCTCCATGGATACCATAGGACATCTGCTCTGGCAGAATTTATACATGAAGAAATGTTTCTTCAGTGTCATAATGACGTCATTCTCTGTCAACCACATATGAGCACATGCAAAAGTGGCCTCTGCCTTGTCTGCACTGCCTCCTTCTGGAATCCATAAGCACTGCAGCACCTGCCCAGAAACAAGTATGAAACACCGACAGCTGGCTGTGTGTGAACTGTGTTGATGTGGTGCAGGGAAGAGTGAGGAAAGCAGGATTCAAGTTAAGTGTCAGAAACTCATCATCTGGCAGGGAGACAGATAAGTAAATCAATGTGAGATGACTCAAAGAAAATAATGACATGGCTGATTCATCATTCCAGATGCCATACCTAGAATACCCAAATTACTGATGTGGGAGATAGACTCATGACATTATTAGAGGCAACAATTCTAGGTTTGAAGCTGCTTGGATTCATAATCTGTCTCCCTTGGGAAACCCTATCCAAGTCACTCAAACTCCATGTGTCTGTTTTGTATAAGATTGAGGTGGTATTAATGGTACTTGTTTTTCCTGTTGAAGAATAAATAAAGTAACAAGTATAACATACTGTCTTGGTTACTTTTCTTTTGCACACCAAAAACTAGGGAAGGAAAGGTTTATTTCTTACAGTTTGGAGGTTTCAGTTCATATCCAGCTGGCTCCAAAGCAGGGTGATGTGGCTGAGGGGGCAGCTGTTCATGGCAGCACACAAGTGACAAGAGCAAAACAGGGCAGAAGAGTGGCAAAAGAGAGCTAAAAACATGCCTTCTTCTCTCCCTTATATAGTATGCAGGCTCAAACCCTGGATGGGTGCAGCACTCACACCAATAATTCCAGCACTAATCCCAGTGCTAATCCCAGTGCTAAGCCCAGCACTAGGCAATGAATCAATCACAAATGCTAGATTCAGCTGCTTCCATGACTACATGAGGCTTGTGGGGGGCCACTTATATACAAACCATAATACATACCAATCACAGTACAGATGCCTCTCAGATCCAATGCCTCTGCCCCTCTGCCAGGGACTGGAGGCAGTTCTTTTCCTTCACTCCTTTTGGTCTTCATGATACTGTGAAAGTAGCAGAGCTGGTGGCGGTGCCTATGCTACCCAGGTGGTAACGCCAGGCCTTTGAGAATGTGATTATTTCCCCGAAAGCCACTCTGCTAGTTTCAGAGTCACAGCCTATGATTCTTGCGCACTCTGGCCTGCACTATGCCATTCTATGCCTGCAAAGCCCAGGGCCAGGGAAGAGCCGGACTAGATCTGCTCACATTCTGCTTGTCATGGAATAAGTACTTACTTAAATATGAATTCCAATTCTGACATTTTGGTGTTTCTCACACTTAAATCCCATTAGTTTGACACGCCTACAAAATACGCATAAGTGAGACAAGATGTGGTTATTTTTAAGCTGCGTTTCAAACCATTATATGTGGGGAGGTGTATTTTTGGAGCACTGACTTTAATTGTGCACCTGCAGCAGTGGAATTATGCTTGAGGCACTGGCTCTGGAAGGTACAAATCACAAAGGGGGTGCCAGCCACATGGTTATTTGTCTGTAGAGGCGTGGGTCAAAATCCATTCACACATGCTACAGGCAGCACGCCACCCTCTGTGAGCAACACAAGCCTGGTGGGGTAGGGTCAGGGATGGCTGGCCTGGCCCGGCCTGACTATTACAGCAACAACTTCACACTGTAAGGGCAGGTATATAGACTTCCTTAGGAGAGCGCATCTGGGTAAATAAGACACCATCACAGACAAAAAACACCTAAAGACAAAGAGTACCAACGTGAGGATGTCCAATCACTCCCTTATTTACATGGACTGAAAACAGGAGACTGAGTTCTGCTGACACATTCACAGAGAGGAGCTTGGTGACTGCCTGGTATGCCTCAGGTAACAGATAAAGGAGGCAAGAAAGATAAGCAAGGAGTAAGGACTGGATGATCTAGCCACTGTGGGGCCTGCTGCATGGCCCACTGAGGGCAAATCAGGGATCAAACACTGTCTGCAATCCGGCCATGTCTCCAGTGACCTCCTCCATGCACCTTGTGTGTGGCCATGCTGTTCTGGCTGCTAGTGGATGGGCAAGAAGGAGACCAGTTCCCTCTCCCAACAGGTGTACTATGCCCAGAGAGGTGGCTCAGATGAAATCCAAGGAGACAAGCACAGGAACCTTCGAGGAGGCTGCATTATGCAGGGAACAAAGAAGTGCTCCCAGTTAGGATCTGTTCAAGAAGCAACTGGAAGCTACCAGAAGCTTTTGCCAGAGAAATGAGGATTGAACTCAATGCATTGGTGAGTGTTCAGGATTCTAATGTTTCCCAATGAGGCAACTAAGGCTCACAGACATGAGATAATTATTCCAAGGATCTCAGAAGCTAAACATTCCAGCCAAGGGTTGAGCCCAACACACCTGCCTGAGGCCTTTGCTGCCACACTATGCCCTCAATCCGTGGTAGAAATCCCAAGCAGGACTCCAGAACTCCCCCGTCCTCAGCCTACCTATGAGTTTTGGGTTAATAGAGCTTTTTGATTTTTGATGGGAATTGTGGGTAAATGTGAACGCTTCTTGCTTAAACTCATAGAGAAACCGTTCAGAAGATCACATGCTATCTCCTTGTTCACAAAGCAATCCCATACACCCACTTGAATTGGCCTGGGCCTCATTCAAATTTCCTAAGAGGTCTAGAGGCCACCTGAAGGTATTGAGGCACTCAGGGTCAATAATGGTAACTCCTGGTAAATAGAGAGTCTATGTGTTCACTTTCTTGTAAAGTACAAGAGAATTCTTACAGTTTCCAGTTGTACACGATCAAATGTTTCTTAACAACTGTTATGTTTTTCAATAGTATTTATAAACCAATCTTTGGATTTCAGTAAATTTCTTTCTGGAAATGTTCTACCTGATTTCCTCTGAGCTAATAAGTGGCAGGGGGTGAGCAGTTTGAAAGTTTATTCAATGGGTCAGTTCTGAGTGTTGGTGGGAAAGCAGAAGCACAAAGTCAGACCTCAGCTCAGATGCCCCAGAGCCCATGTGCTCTTTGGGAAGGGGCCTGAGCTGCTTTACTGCAGTTCTTGGCACAGAAGCTACAGCTGCCAAATTTACAGTGACTGCTAGGGAATGAAGGGTCCACTCTTCCACTTAGAAGAGCTTAGTGCACCCTTGATGCCCCCTCAAGGCAGGATGGAAGGACTACCCACTCCCCAGGTAGAGGATTGCATATGCACAAAGGGTTTGAAACCACCTACCATTACAGAGCAGCTGAGGAAGGAAATCCAAAATATAGCACTATTAGAAAAACACAAGAGACAGGACAAATCAAATACTACTTGAGAAGGGCTGGACCAATAGAAGCTGTGGTAGGAGAAAAGACATCAGAGATGGGTATGCAGAATAATGCTCTCCATTAAGATGTCCACATCTGTAGAACCTGTGCACAGGGTCATGGCGGGCGAGGGTGCTAATCCAGAGTCCCAGAAAGTGAAAGAAGGAAGAGAAAATCAGAGGGATGCCAGACAGCATGAGAAGGACTCATCCTGTCATTGTTCCCTTTGAAGAAGGAAAGAGTCACATGCCAGGAGTGGGATGGCCTCCACATGCTGGAAAAGAAAAGGAAACAGACTTTCTTTGGAGGCTACAGAAGGAACTTGATTTAGCCTAGAGACACCTCTACCCACCTGTACTAGAAGAGAATAAATGGAGACTTGACAGAGCAAGGGCCAAGGTCACAGTGGCTGAGAAACCTCAGGGAAGACATGACATGATGTAGCTAACCCCAGGAACCACAAAAATTTAGGCCTGTGGTAACCTTTCAGCTCACAGGAAAGTCCATAAGAGGTGGGTATGGTGAACATCAGAAGAAATTAGCAGAAAGGCAAGAGAAATGATATTTCTGCCATGTTCATGCTTGCAGACATTGCTTATTCTACTCCTGCCCTTTCCAGGCAGAGAACATGTAGAACAGAAGTACTCAAGAGGTAGAAGCAGACCCACCTGAGTACAGCCTCACTTGTACTGACACCATCTTTGGAGAAGACAAGTCTTTGCATTCTTGCACTCTGCACAACAAGGATTACTTACCAGTGCCTTCTTTATCACGAGAACCAGAATTAACACATTTTGAATATTGTGCTCCATGCTTGACCTGATCTCAGTGAATCTTTGCCATCTCTAAGACCAGAACAATCAGCAACATCACTGCATGCAACCAAAGGCTGGTACCTGGATGTTGAGTCTCCCTCGGTGTGCTCCCAGGCCATAGCGCTTTGTAGTGGAGGCATGGAGCTGGAAGTCTGTGATTTTTAAAGTTTCCAGACCAAGAGGTGGGCAACCTGGAAAGCACAAGGCTAGTCAGAAACACGGACAGACATTGAAAGAAGTGATTCTGTGATTTTCTAAATGTGACCAGGCATCTTTCCTTTTCCCCTGAACTCCCAGCCCCCAGTGTGGCTCTCACACCCTGGCACACCAGATGTTTCCAGACAGACATGGTCAATACAGCTGTCAACATTTTGCCAACTTTCTCTCATTAGCATTTGCTTTTTAAGTATTTTGTCTCTGATATTCTTTCTCTGTTGCTGTCCTTGCTACCACTGTCTGAGGCTGTTTCCAATTACGGACCCTTCTACAATGTGACTAAGTCAGGGAGCATCTTTGGGTAGAAACATCGGAACAATCCCATGGTTGAGCTCTGCAAATTAATCAGAATTTGTTGATTTTGCTTCGGCAACTCTAGGCTTTGTATTATGCATGCTAGTGAGCAAAGAAATATAAATAGAAAAAATCAATTGTCTTCTCATCTTGGCAAAACTGAAAACGGTTAATAAGCACAGTTTGCCTCTGAAATAAAACACCAGCACTAAGGCAGGCTGTCTTAGTTACTTTTCTCTCATTGCTCAGACAAAATACCCAACACCCAAAGTTAAAGGGAGAAAGGTTTATTTAGCTCACAGTCTGTAGAGGCTTCAGTCCATAATCAGCTGACTCCAAAACAGGGTGGCAAATGGCAGAGGGACAACAGTTCATGGCAACAGAAGAAAGCAAAAGCAACAAGCAAAAGAGGACTCTTTCTATCCCCTATATTGTATGCAGGCTACCCACCCTAAGGTAAGTGTAGCTCTCACCACCTTAATTTCAGCATTAGATCATAAGTCAATCACAAACTCTAGAGTCTGCCCCTTCTGAAAAGACTGCTCCCCATGACCATAGGAGGCTTCGAGGGGACATCTAGACATAAACCATAACACAAGTCCTTGGCAATTGTCTAAGTCCAGGCTATCATCCCCATTCATGAAAGCCCTCACCATTCCTGCTGCAGGAAGATTATGGACATGGAAGCAGAGCCCCCACACTGGCCTCAGGACATGGAACATCAGCTATTGGATGCCACCTACCTCTCTGGATCTTAGACTCCAGTGATCCCTGCAACCACCAGTGCCCCTGGATGGAACTCAGGGAAAGGTCTGAGGGTTAAGATCATTGACCCACTAGGAACACTTGATTCTAGGACTTCCTTCAGCCTGACATATGGATCCTGGCTCTGACTCGGTTCTCAGGCCCTGAAGTTGGAGTTGGAGTAGCTGTCCTACTTCTCCATGTTCTCCCCATTGCTCTCACCTGCTCCTAGCTCCCTGCTCTTTTGCTTGTCACTTGTCTCAGCCTATCTTGCCTCAGACACAGTTAGCATCCTTAACAGTAAAAACCTCCACTGAGAGACCCCACCCCTGGCCCAACACCAAGCTGGCTCAGTAGGGGGTTCTCATTATGGCTGAGTCCTCATGTCCTGGGAATAGCCTCTACTCATCTCCGTTCTGCCCTTTAGCTTCAGATCCCTGAAGGACCAGAATGTTTCAGACCCAGACAAGGAAAAATGCACTGCCTCCATCCCTCCATATGCTTGTGCTGAGTGCAGATCTATGACATTCCCACAGAATCAAGAACCAAAAATAACTACTAAAAGGCTCTGCTGCCAGGTTAGTGAACCTATTTCAGAGCCATGTAGAAAGCATAACAGCACCAGATCCTTCCTTCTTAGCAGGAAACGGAGCAGATATGAACTCTGTCTCTTCACCCAGCTAAGCAACTTCCACGTATGTAATTTATATATCAGACAGCATATATATATATATATATATACATCCACAATAATTACTATTCAAATCATTTCTTCTAGAAAAAAAATCATTTCTTCTAGGAAAAAAATTCATATGTGTATGAATATTTTACTTCAAAAAGGAACTACCTGAATAAAATTACATGTTCATAAAATGGCTTCCTGTTCAAATAAGGAATCTCCGCCACATTCTTTCATCAAGATACACAAAGACTAGGAGAATTCCAATGGCTGTAAGTGGGGTGCTTCATAGGTACATGCTTAATACCAGCTCAGAAGTTCAATGACCACCCTATCCAGGAAGCCAGGCCATCATATGCTCCTAAAAGTGGAGTTTCACGCAGGTGGCAGCTCTAGCAGAAGCCACATCTGATAAACATTCAGTCTTTTCCACTCTTACAAGGGTGTCACAAGATAAGGCACAAAACTCACTCCCGCCATCCACAGCACACTGTGATACCTTTGGTGAGGACCCAAACAGACACACAGACTCTGCCAGCTCATACACAGTCTTCATGATCCCAGTACTCTGGGGAATTTTTCCTTGCTAGAAGATGCTATCTTTAGATCATTCAGTTTTGTTTGGAAGACTTTTCTGTTGTCCACGCCATTTAAAAGCAACGAGAGATGGATTCACACTGAGAGAACACGATGTCCTTGAAACGCAAAGACCAAGTCACTGACTCACATGGGTTAGTGAGGGTCCTTTGGTTGTAGGAAACCATCAGTGGCTAACTTGAAAAGGAGGGACCACTGAAGGGATGGCCTGAGGCTGACAGAGGGAGAAGGATGGGGCAGGATATGGCCACAATAGTCCTTCTCATGCAGACCACCAGACTGTGTGCAGAGAAGTTGAATGACTCCAAGGGCATCTCCAACCCCACATCACCCCGTGTAAGAGTCTCCACTAGAGTCCAAAATGACATAGCAGAAGGCTGTAACTAAAACCTAATTTATAATTGTCATAAGATCATACCTGACCTCCTATCAGCATAGACACCCAATAGATAGGCTTACTACTTAGCAACAATGTATCCCATTCCACCCTGGGACACACTGCAGCTGTACAATACAAACCACAGTGGTCACATTCCCTGTGATGCCAACATTTCACTTTAGGTTATTCATCCCCTTCAAGGTAACCTTGGGTGGCTTCTCATTATAGGGCTACTGGGTCCCTATAACTGTCACCTTTCTCTCCCTCAGGAGAGCTTCATGGTTTCCGCCATGTTGGTGATCTGGTGACTGTGGTGACAGGCTGGCAAACTGGCTCTGGTTTTACCAACTTTACCAGGAACCAGGTGCTGTCAGCAAAGCAAGAAGAACAGATGCTAAGGCACACTTCACAACCGACACGCTGCACAGGACAGGCATGTGGCATAGCCTGTGCAGACTAAGAGTTAATATGACCAAATGTAGCCCTGAGCCTAGCCACACTGTTACGGCTCTCCCAGCGCCTCCCCTCACTAACCCACCCACGAGGCTCCGCACCTCCTTCTCACTTCACCTCCTCCCATCTCTTTCTTGGACTTTTGCATTCTGTGCTCTGGCTTCTTTCTCTACTCACAGTTGCCCTGATCACTCAGTGACCCTTTTGGACTCCCAGCTTTTTCCTGGCCTCTCTAGTACTGGGCCTTCAGGGGGTTCCCTCCCGGCTTCTCCCACACCCCTACTCTGCCCTACCGTTCTCATCACAGTGTTTTTCCTTCTCCCTTTCCTTCCCCATTACACCAACCTTCCTTATTCATATTTGTCTCTCCATGATCCCTCCTTGAAGGAAGCTTTTCTTCCCCTGTAGCACAAAACTATAAGCCTAAGATCAACTCCATAAAGGAGTCTTCCCTCCCTTTTCCTTTAACAATCCACACTAGGCACCAGTCACCTCATCTACCAAATGTCACAGGTGCCATCTACACCAGCTGGAGTCAACACATACACAGGAAACTGCAACTCAGGCCTCCCCCATGGGCTACCTGGAAATGAACCTGTCAGTGCCAAGCAGGCATCAGCAGCCTAAGCCCCACAGTACCTGTGGCTGTGAATCCCGCTTGTCTCCACTGCTGCTGCAGGACAGCACTCCAAGCCTGCAGCTACTCCCTTGTCCTTAGCACTCTGTCCTCATACACTCAGATGACAGAGCCCCCAAATAGGTTACAGAGACACAGCCCCATCTCATCTTCACTTGGCTCAGGAAGTTTTTCTCTCTGTTTCTTTAATCCTCATACTTTATTGTTTTCCTTTGATAGTTTCCACTCCTTTCCTTTCATCACACAACTGCTTTACACTGTCCTCACCTGGTTCCAGGAACATCAGTGCAACTTGACAAACATTTGCTGCCTCCCTGCCTGGGCTCAAGGCTCCATAGTACAAGATGCTGCTAGGCTCTTATAAAACTACCTGCTATATCAGCTGGGCATTACCTGCCTTCCCAAAACCACGTTTTTAAGTTAATAAGTGCTATAAGCACAAAGTTGTTTAAGCACAAACTCTCTAACCCATAATCCTTCATGCAAAAATCAAGGAGGCAAAAATTCCAGATCAGAATCATGTGCTTCCTGGCAAGTTCCCAGGCCCATCTTAATGTTTATATTGAAGTCTGACACAGGAATGTCCACATTTAGAAAAAGAAAGGATTTTCCTATACTAAAGATAGGCAAGTAGGGGCCAGAAAAATAAAGGACAGGAAAATTGTCTTTGGATTAAAGATCTTAAATTAGTTCAAAATAAAGAGTACTGAAATGCTCATTATGTTCAATAATTAATTCTAATGACTTCTGTATATTTCAACATGATTCTTTTCTTTCTACCTGTGAACATTATCCTGAAGATTTTCAGCCACTCTAATGAATGTCCAAAGTCCCTGGCAGAGTGAGCAGCTCCTCCTCTTTACCTGAAAAAGGGGGATAACACTACCTTGGGGAGAAAATTGTACAGACCAAGGAGTATGTAATGGCTGATATATTGTGTCAACTTGAGAAGCTTAGAAGTTTAACTAAAGGACTCGGCAGGGGATCAGGGTCCTCATTTTATAAACATCCTTATCCTGTGCAAGAAGAGGGCCAGGAGAAGGCGCAAATGCTATGCCTGCTATAGGGGGGCTGATCTGCTTACAATATAAGAGAGGAAAAGAGGCTTGCTATCCCCTCAACACACCTTTTGCTCTTGTTGCTTCTGCTGCCTTCAACTGTTGTCCCTATGCCATGCCACCCTGCCTTGGAACCAGCTGATTATGGACTGAAACCTCTGCAAACTGTGAGCTAAAGAAACCTTTCCTTCCTTAATTTTGGGTGTCAGGTAGAATTTGGTACCAGAGAAGTGGAGTCATTGCTGTGACTATCCCTGACCATGTAGTTCAAAAACCTTTGGGAATGGCTTATGGGAAGAGTTTGGAAAGGCTCAGAGATGTCATCTGAAAGAGGGTAGCTGGAATGCCTTAGGCTGCTCTATATGGGAGATTCTGGTCAGAGATAGAAGACCAGAAAACTGACAAAGACCAAGCTTGAGAGGTTTCTGCTGGGAAGAAGGACTGCTTTGGCTGCTGGACTCCAGAGGATGTGTGTTATGGCTTGGCAGAAAGTTTGTCTGCATTTTGCTCATGTCCAGAGACTGCCTGAGACTAAGATTAAGGGTGATGGACTAATTAATCTGGCAGGAAAAATTTCAAGACAATTGAATGTTGAGACTGTGGCATGACTATTGTTGGGGGCTTTTAGCCAAATTTATGTTACAAATCAAGAACACAGGGCCCAGGAGTACGATTTAAACTGATGTGAGTTTGGCCCAAAGGGGAAGCTCTGGTAAAACTGCGAACTGCAAAGATAAAGCAAGGATCTTGATTGCTCAGAAGCAACAGAGAATACAAAGCATGGCCTGAGGACATCACAAGAAGCAACAAGTCTCCAGCCTTTGCAGCCTCAGAACTGCAAAAGTGAAAGACTTTGCTTTGAGGAAAAAGTCATACAGCACCATGTTCCTGAATGGCAGCAGCATAGAAAATTTATCCCTCAGAATTGGATTCAGAGTGCCCAGCAATTTGACCCCTACAGCCAAGAGAGAAGAAAGCCTGCTTACTGCTCCAGCTGGCAGCAGATCCTAGCATCATCCATATGGCACTGGTTTTAGGTGCATGCAGAATGGAAGAGTTGTGGGGTTAAGAAGGCTTCCACCCTGATTTCAGAAGACTTGCGAGGCCAGGCAGTGTGCCCTGAGATGGCAGTGTATGAAGCTATGAGGGTGAAGCCAAAGGTGAAGTAGAGACCTCAGAAGTTTGGAAAAGTCAGAAATGTGGATCATCTAAGGAAAGCTGCAAGGAGGCCTAAGACAGAAGCCATGAGAACTACAAACATCAGACATGCCATAGGGGTGGGGTTACTCAAGCCCTTTAGAGTTCACAGTTTACCACAGATTGCTTCCAATGCTGCACATGGAACTACAGGACTTAATGTTTGCCCTGCCCAATTTTGGACTTGCTTTGACCCCAATCCTTTGTATCCCTGTTTGTAACTTTTGGGATGAAAATGTTTATCTTGTGCTGTTAAATGTTGAAAGTGTTCATTTGTACAAGAGCTTGCAGCTAAGAGTTTGCCTTACATCTCAGAGGAGACTTGAGACAGACATTTTAACAACACTGAAACTGTTAGAACTTTGGCAACTGTTGCAGATGGACTACATGTCTTTTACATAAAAGGATGTGCATGAGTCTTTGGAGGGTCAGGGATAGCGTGTTATGGTTCTAATGTAATATAGTGTTGATAGACTTAATACTGCTTCTTAAGGATTATTAAACCTGTATTACAAATACTCAAGTTGTGAAATGATAAGAATAATCATGTCTTTGTATCTGGAGACCAGTTTAAAGAAATATGCCTGGTTGCCAAGTTGACAAGGAGTGGATTGTAATGGTTGATACATTGTGTCAACTGGAGAAGTTTAGAGGTTTAACTAAGCAACTCAGCAGGGAGCCAGGTGCCTCACTTTGTAAACATCCTCATCATGTTCAAGAGGAGGGCAAGGATGTGGTGTGCTACATCTGCCATGGTGGGTCTGGCCTGCTTACTATATAAGGGAGGAAAAGAGGCTTTCCCTTCCAGCCTCTTTTGCTCTTGTTGGTTTGCTGTCTTTTGCTGCCTTGGACAGTAGTCTCTATGACATGCCACCCTGCCTTGGAGTCAGCTAATTAGGGACTAAAACCTCCACAAATTGTGAACTAAATAAATCTTCCTGTCTTTAACTTTGGGTGTCAGGTATTTTGTCCAAGCAACAAGAGAAAATTAACCAAGACAGAATTCCTACAAAGCATGCTCTGCTGCTCAGGAGAAAGGGGGAAGGGCCATCTTAAAAATACAGAAAAGTGGGCTGGGGACTTAGCTCAGCGGCCTGAGTGCCTGCCTGGCAAGCGTGAGGTCATGAGTTTGATCCCCAGTGCAGCAAAAAAAAAAAAAAAAAAAAAAAATACAGAAAAGTCTAGAGCCCTCAGAGACACAAGCAAGAGAGAAACAATTGTCATAGCACTTCAAATATGAGAGGCCGCTCCTCTCTGGAAAAAATCAAAGGGGAACACTTTTTAAAAAACAGAAGCAACAGGCACCTGCCAGCTCACTCTCCTACGGCCAGTGCCCAGGGCTGCTCCTAGTCCCTGAAGTGACACTTTCAGAACTTCAGGCTATATGCTAGACTTTGGACTCCAGCCATATTGGGAACAGTTGCTAATAGTACTACACCAAATTCAGCTTCCCTGGGACAACAGTAACCAAGCAAACTCTACGGCATAAATGAATGGGCCTCAGGGAAACCTCCACATCTTCAAAATCAGAAATCTTAAAGTGCAAAGGGGAGGCAAGTGCCCTAATCTCAGCTACACTCTCTGGCCTGTCTGTGACTGCTGGGAGGTTACCAGTAAACAGCAGACTACCATGGGATTTATCATTGGCAATTCATGCATCTGAGGGGATGAACAAAAAAATTAAAATCTGGAATTCATTACTAGCTGAACTATCAGTCAATAGGCGAGGGAATTATAGGCATTTTCAGACATGTGAGTGCTCAGAAAATTTGCCCTTCACACCATAACAATACACCTTTGCTGAGAACTACTGCTCACCAGAGACAAGTAGACACACAGACACATAAACCCCAGGGACAGCAGGACATGAGGACTTT
>RJWT010002639.1:26185-39999 GCA_004365215.1 Cuniculus paca | reverse complement strand
GCTGTGAAAAAAGAACTGATTTATATAAGGAAAAAAATTAAACTCAAAGAAATTAACAAGATAAAAGAATTAATGGAAAGCAGAGAAACTGGAAAACATCTGTGAAAGTATATGTGTTGACTTTTACATTTAAATGAGCAAATCAATAACATTAACAAATAAATTGGAAGTTCTCAGCTTTTTTCTCTATATTATAATTGTGGAAAACATTTTAGGTGAGCATATGTTTCATTCTTTTTTTTTTTTTTTTTGCGGCACCGGGGATTCAACTCACGACCTTGCGCTTGTCGGGCAGGTGCTTAGACCGCTGAGCTAGATCCCCAGCCCTAGCATGTGTTTTTAAAACACTTTAAATTGTTAAAATTCATCCTCCCATTTCAAAGAAGTGAGTTTTTTCTTACCTCTCCAAGAAGAAAACTTGAGAAACTTCCTTATTCTAATTAACCACAAAGTAATTTTATCTTCATTTTTGATAAAATAATAAAGATATTACCTTAGCTAGGTAATATTAAACTTGTCACAACGAACAAATTATGCCTTTTTTTTTCCATGCAGGCGGTGAAACCCAGGGTTATCACCCTAACCTACATCCCTAACCCTTTACTTAGTTTTCATTTTGGGACAGTGTCTTACTAACTTGCTAAATTACCCAGGTTGAACTTGAAATTTTGATTCTCCTGCATCAGTCTCCCAGAGTGCTGAGATTATAGGTGTGGGCCATGGCACCTGGCTGAACTATATTTTTTATAGAATAACTAAGATATAGGTAGATACAAATATAGATACATGTTCATATAGCCAAACATGACACACAAGTCAAACATCGTTACAATTTTTAAAAAATTCTTTTTCTATACGCATAACATTTTGGTAACTGATGATTTCAATAAAGGAGCAATCCACTCTTCTACAGGTTGTAACTCTGTAGTTCTAAAATTGCAGTGTTCATTTCCTGCTTTAGACAGAAGGCTAAATAAGCCTATGATTTATTTAATATTATCCTTAGTCTTTCATTTTCCTGATGCTGCTAAGTGTATTTAGGAAAATACTATAGCAGAACATATATGCACATTGAGTTAGTTCACTTGTACTGATTCCAGACCACCTGAGATGTAATGTAAAATGTCACGAGTCAAAAATTAGTAATGTGTCTCTCCCAAAATGATCATGGATGTTCATAATACAACAAATAAATAAAACAAATAATAAGTTTGAATTTATTTTTTTGTCATTTCCAATTGGATGTGCTAATGAACAAGGTCATGAACAAAAGTTTAACAGTAGTGAAACAAAACAGTAACAGCAAGAGAAAGGAATAATCTTCCAAATCAATAGTTGACATTAATTAAAAATGGAAGCTTTTCGAAACAGGTCTTAAAATGTGCTGAAATACAGCATTTCTTGTGTTTTAAAATGTTTGAGAAAAATATATTTTGCAAGTTGGTTGTCAGGTATCATACTTCCTAGAGTTACATGTTAAAGAAAACGTCATATCTTGTCAAATCACAAACAGCCATGTACTCACAGTATGAAAATATTGATATGGAAGAGGTGCCTTAACCTTTTACTCAGTTCCAATGTGAAATCAAACACCCTCAAAAAAGTCAAGTCAAGCTTTATTTTTAAAGTTGATCTAAATTTTATCTGTATAAGGTATTGTAAACTTTCCAACAACAAATAAAATGAGAGAAAAACATTAATTTTTATAGTTTACACATAACCTGATTACATTCAGACCTTGACTTGAGGGAGTACTGGAAGTGAATATTGAAATAAAAAGTAAATGTTGAAAAATTACCAAAAATGCTCCACATCTTTTGAAAATTTACATGCTAATACACCATTACTAGATCAAAACACCATATCAATTCTTTCCGTAATCTAATTCTAAAATGAGGAAGCTGAAGGACATTACCTTAGAATGAATTAATTCCAATGAAACTGTCTTTAGAAAAATATATTCCTATGTTCCTTGAGGTGAATTTTTTAACAAATAGATACATTTACCCAACCAGTTCTAGAAATGAAAAGAAAAAGAGAAACTATTATGATGATGTAACTGCCTTAGTTCTGCTAAGTACTGTGTTTAAAAAAATATAAAAAATGTACTCCAACAATTTTGTTATCTATGCTCCAGGTTCATATTAAGGAGTGATATATAGCAAAGACACATATTATTATGATCACTTTATGCTTATCTTTCAATTCATGATTTTATATACCTCTTTATGCAATAAGTAATTTTGTTCCTTTCCATTTGTATTCTTTAGATCAGAAGTTCTACTATATTTCTCATAAAAGCTCACATTTCCATTATTATTATCATATTTCAAAAAACAATTGTATTTCTTGTCATCTTATTGATATATTTTCCTACCTTCATTTTGGGGTGATAAAGTTATATTCTGGCTCTTTTGTAGAAATAATCTTAATTAGCAGTACTGAGCAAGGAGAATTTAGATGATGAATCTATTTATAAAAATGAACAGAGTATGAAGTTTAAGTAGTAGAAATAAAATGGGTTAAGATGTATTCCAGAGAAACTACCGTGATGTGCAAAAAATTGTGGAGAGACGGGGGAAAAAAGGAAGAAACAGTTGAAACTGGAAAACTAAATTTTTTTTAAAAATCACAATCCAGAAGTGAACCAATAATATGGTAGGAGCTTCACAAATAGTGCTGAAGTTTCAGTACAGGTCAAACTGCTTGTGGATCTTTTTTATTCAACCATAAGAGGTTTCTACCTTGTGATAATGATATTTTAATGAGGAAAAACCACATGCAAATGAGAGAAATAACAATTACAGGCGAAGCCACATGTGGTCTACGAAACACCATCATAAAGGAAAGAACTGGAAGAAGTCAGCAGTGAATCTGTAGAGTGAGAAGGTATTAAAACACAAGGGAGAAAGTGGATAGAAAATAAAACTGACATAGGTGTAGAAGAATGAAACTGAGCTTAGGCGCTTAAACTATCCTGAGCCCAACACAAATTATTTTCTCCAATCGAAACTGGTTAAAGTGAGTGATTTTCCACTGAGAGTGATTTCACCACCCAGATAACATTTGGCGATATTTGATGATTATTTTGTTGTTACAAGTGGGAGTGGAGAGAAAACTGGGAACTGTTATTTAACAGGTAAGGATAAAGGATGCTACTAAACATCTTGCAATGCATACATAAATTTCTTTCCACGGTGAACTCTTCATTCTAAAATAATGGAAGCTAAAGCACTAAAATCAAGAAACTTGTGCTGATTCATATATTGTCTACTTAAATTGTTTCCATTCTCTATTTTTCAGTATTGTTGACAGAAGTTGGTTTAATAATCAGGAAAACTCACTCTCTTCATAATCTGATTAAGTTAAATTGGAATTGGATAGAAAATGAGCAAAAAGGCATGAAGAGACATTTCACCAAAAAGCATATATAGATGCAAATAAGCACATTAAAAGATGTTCAACATCACTAACCATCAAGAAAATGCAAATTAAGATCATGATGAGATATCACTACACACCTATTAGAATGACTACAATAAACAATACTGACAACATTAAATACTGAAGAGGGTGTAGAGAAAATAGACCTCTCATCCACTGTACTGCAAACATAAAAAGGCACATCCAGTCACTGTGGAATAATTTGCAGTTTCTTAAAGAACTAAACAGGAACACTTCTGATTCTGGGAAGATGAAGGAGACAATTTTTTCCCTATTCCTTCCATTGAGTACAAATAAAAATCCTGGACATGATGTATAAAACAAATAGACAAACTCTCTGAAAGGTGGAGAGGAGGCAGACATACTAGAGACACTAGAAAACAAGTAAAGATGTGGTGGTGAGTCCCCTTTTCCTTTTTGCCTTGTACATATCAGACTTGTTCCTGAAGAAGCAAACAATACTAGGAATAACAATCAGCTTGGACAAAGAACCAGTGGAAATATTCTCTCACTAGCCAAAAGATAAGGAAAGAGGTAGTCTTATAGGAATGAGACTTTTAGCAAATAACTGCTAGGCTGTAGCCAAACACCACAGAAAAAACTGTAGCCCCACTTCACCCATGCTAACAAAGGCTAAGTGTAGGCCTAGACTTCCAATTTTGCCAGGTTATCCAAACTCCCCTGTGGGGTAGTATAAGCCCAAAGTAGAGAGTCAGGACTTTGAACCCTGTCAGATAATAATGAGTTCAGGCTTGTCCTCTCCCCTGAACCTGCAGTGGAGACAAGGTAGTGGGGATCCTTGATTTCCATCCTCACCACTTTTGACTCTACGGTAATGAGGCACCTCTTTTTCTCTCTGCTGGGATGATGTCAGGACATGGAGTTAATGAGGTCACCCATCTCACCTCATGTTGTCAATGAAGCCCACTGGGGAGAAGTAAGGAAACCAAAGGAGGCATTGTGCGAACCAAAATTTCCATACTCACCTACTAATAAGGAAGAGCACCACACTCAACCAATAGTAAGGAAGAGCATTAGTAAGGATGTACCAATACAAGTCAGATAGGACCCTGAATTTCTACTCCCACCTGGCAGTAACCTGGAAGTCTCAAGGCAGTGCTCTCATTTTCCTTGCTGAAGCAGTGTCAGAAGTTTAAGTCTCTTTGATGACATTGTGCCCAAAATGTCAAGGTTACAATTAAAAATCATCCATCGTACTAAGATCGAGGAAGATTTCAACTGAATTTTTAAAAAGCAGTTAGAAGATGATGACACCAAGAAAATAGAAATGTTGACATTACCTGACAAAGATTTTAAAGTAATCTAAAATGCTCTAATGAACAATTATGCACACAATTGGCACAAAAGAAAAAATAATTTCTGCAAAGAAATAGAAAATAAGAGGAACAATCCTATAAAAATTTGAGAACTCAAAAATACTGTAGCTTGAATAAAAAATCCAATGGTGAGTCTTAATAAAAGAATAGAGGGGATGGAATAAAAAAATGAACTTGAAAATAGAATAATAGAAATTATCCAATCTGAAAAACCAAGAGACAACGTCCTATAAAAATAAAGAATAGATTTTATAAGACCCATGGAACAATTACAAAACATCTAACATCCAAGTAAGCTTATGAGAAGTGGAGAAATAGGACAGAGCTAAAAAAATAGCCAAAGAAATAATAACTGAAAGCTTAAGTTTGGTTCAACATTAACCTATATACTAAAGAAGCTTAGTGACTGTCACATAGTATATATCACAAAAAAATCCACACCAAGACACATGAATCACCAAATTTGTAAAATCTAAAATAAATAAAATTGATTTGAAGTATTGAAAGGGGAATAATAATTCAAATGAGTGAATTTCTCATCAGCAACTCAGGATATAAGGAAGTGATGAAACATATTTCAAGTACTAAAACACCCTTCAATTCAGTGTCCTTCTCAACCAAGAATACACTTCAGGAATGATACAGAAATGATGATATTCTCAGATGAAGGAAAACTTCAAGAATTTGTTGCCAATGGAGCTACCCTAAAAGAACCACTAAGGATAAGTTTTAAACAGAAAGGGACAACAAGGAGTCAACAGAGAGAGAAATAATAGAGAAATAAGTCTTGCAGTATCAGGAAGAATAAATATAATAAGTAAAAATATGGATAAATATAATAGACTTTTGTTCTTTTATGTCTTTTAAATTGTTTGTCTGTTGAAGCAAATCATAATTATATCTTATTTGACCCTAAATATAAGAGATTAAATATTTAATACTATAATATTATAAATAAAAGGATATAAAAGGAAGTATGATTTTTATACTTTACTCATTATAATATTGGATCACCATTTTATGTGCCATCCACCACTAAACAAACATTATTATGCAGATCACAACTGTGCAACAATATAGGTAAATTGAAAACAAAAATGTAGGAAAATGTATTAAACAAACAATAATCAAGATTAAGCAGATTGGTTACACTAGTGTCAAATATGGTAGATAAAACAAGAAACATTACAAAAGAAAAAGGGACATTATGTAATCATGAAAGCACCAGTTCGCAAAGAAGACAGAGCAATCCCTAAAACATATGCACTAAACAACACATCTACAAAATATGTAAACCAAAAACTGATCAAGGATGGAAAAGTGGTTACTGGAGGTGAGAAAGAATGTGTGGAAGGGATAAAGGAAGGTGTTCATACAAGTACATAATTCCATAAGAGGAATATATTCTAATGTTCTACACCACAGTAAGGTGACTAAGGTTAGCAACAATTTATTATACATTTCATAAAGTATTATATGAGAAGAAAAAGGTTTGAAGGTACTGAACACAAGAAGTGTTTAAGGAGATGAGAATTCTAGTTAGCTTGATGCAGTCATTACACATTGCATACATGCATTGAACATTATACCATATATAATACATATATGTAATTATTATAGCTCAATTAAAAATTAAAGAACGGAGGATGTAGCTCAGTGGTTCAGCACATGCTTAGCATGTATAAAGCCCTGGGTTCAACCCTAGGATCAAACAACTTAAAAACCAAAAGGGACAAATGTTCAAAATGATAGAGCATCAACACCTTCTAATTCAATGTTCAGCATAAATACTAGGATGAAAATCTACCAAGATCTATGAGCACTCAATGCAATCAACCAACAAGAGTTAATCAATCTTTTTGGAACATTTCACCAAAAAAAGCCAAACAAACCTTTCAGTGTCCACAGAATTCACACTAAGACAACCATGTTCTAATCCATACAACAAACTTCAAAATTTTGCAAAATAGAAATTATACAGAGTGTGTTTTCTGACCATAATGGAATCAAACTAGAAATTCATAAAAGAAAAGTAAGAGGAAAATCTTGGAATACTTGAAATCAATCAAAATATTCTAAATAATCAATGAGTCAAAAAGGAAATCACAAATAAATAAAAAAAACATGAAAAATGATATAAATGTATTATATATATATATATATATATATATATATATATATATATTTAAGATAATTGTACCACTAATTGTATTAGTTCTTGGAACAAAACAGTTAGCATTCAAAGGACTAGACCAATTTTGCATGTCTGTATTTGGTAATCTGAGTAACTCTTTTGAAGAAAACTATACAAAATAACAACCTTTGTTATATTCCTACCACCTTGTTCAGAAAGCCTATATTGTTATTGTTTTGGACTCTGTTACTATAATTTATTTGTCTTTTTTCTTGTGCTTTGTTTTATTATTCTGCCTAACACAGGACAGATGTATGTGTATAGGCTGATACACGCCTAGAACTACTCCTAAAGAGTTTATAAGAACTGATTTTATTAAAGGTAATGGTATGAACAGCTACTGTAAAGAAAATGAGACATGGTAGCCATTGCCAATTTATTATCATTACATTTTAAATATAATAAGGCTTCTATTCTTTGATTTGATTGGTTTTAGTCAGTTCTCTATTATTTGATTGCAATATATGGAAAGTATGGACAGCTATCTTGAAGAAAACAAGAGACATTATGGTAGCCATTGGTGATTCCTTACTGCCTGGTTTGGAAGCCTGTAATGCTTTCATTCTTTTGTTTTCATTGGTGTTATACTATTCAACTTTGTGTGAATTTATTGCGTGTGAAGGTATGAACAACTATTTTGAAGAAAACAAGAGACATGATGGTAGCCATCCATTTCCTGTTGTCTTATTTTGAAGTCCTATATTGCTTGCATTGTTCTGTTCTGATCTGCTTTATTTTGTTCTACTCTGTTTTGTTTTGTTCTGTTTTATTCTCTTTAAAATAAAATAAAATAAAAAGAATACATTAAATTAAATTAACATTAAAACATGTGGAAAATAGATAAAGCAGGATCAAAAGGGAAATTTATTACACAGAAAAATGAGTAAAATAAAACAAAAGTAAGAAGACAGAAGGAAACAATAGATATAAGAATAAGAACTAGTTTCAACTTTGTCAGCTGATTTTTAACAGTCATAACAACAACCAAATAGGGAAAACAGATCCTTTTCAAAACTTTCTAAAGCAATTGGACATCCAAAGATAATAAAATGAACTGCAGCTGATACCTCATACTTTATATAAAAACCAATTCAAAATGGCTCATCAACTTTAATATCATATATGAAATTACAAAATGTTTAAGAAAAAATAGGAGAAAATCTTAAGGATTTGAGGCTTAACAAAGTGTTCTTAGGTTTGGCCCTAAAAATAAATATAATGAGCTTCAACATAATAAAAATCTTTTACTTTGTGAAAGAGCCTACTAAAAAAATAAAAGACAAGGTACTCTTTGGGAATAAATATTTGCAAATAAAAATCATACAAAGGATTAGTGTCTAGAATGAGTAACTGATATCTCTATAGTAACTTTATAGCTATATCTCTTAACCTGGTTAAGAAATAGGGAAAAGACAAGAGATATTGCATCAGAAATGTATATAAATGGAAAATAAGAACATTAAAAGTTATTCAACATCATTTGCCGTCAGGGAGATGCTAAAATGCTTGCTTTTCTACATTTACCAATTCATCCATGCTAATAGGTCTGCACTAACACCATTTCAGGAATTAATTATCTAAAATAAATCTGAAAATAATTCAAGCTTAGGAGAAGAAGTTCTAAAGATTGCCGTATCTATATTAAATAATATCCTAAAATACTAAGGCTTTGAAATTTTGTCTTAATCTTTTTTTTTCCTTATGTGTATTTGAAAATCATGAAAAAAGGAATTAGCTTCATAGGCTTTGGACAGGTTTGTCTTCATGTATTATGTAAAAATCAGAAAACCAGGAGAGAGGGGTATGGAGGAGAGAGGGAAGAGAGGTGAAGGGGAGATGGGGAGAGGCAGAGAGAAAGAGAGACAGAGAGACAGAGACAGAGAGACAGACAGAAACAGAGACAGAGAGACAGATACAGAGACAGAAAGACAGATGGAGGCAGAGACTGAGAAACATTAATTGACTGAATCAAAAGGTTTCCTTCAAAGTGGTATCATTTTCAGGTTAACAGTTTAGGAAAACTGCAGGAAAATAATTCATAAAATGAAATATATTCTAACATAGAATGCAATCACAATCAGATATAGCATTTTGTTTGACAGTCTAGATTAATAACAAAATTTTCTTTGATTTGAAGTGGGTTCAACATTCACAAATTTGTAGAACAATAATTTGTAAAGCACCAAATCAGGAACAGCATGGGAAGACACAGATCACAGCCCCTCCCAATGTGGCTCCCATGGATCCCGGTGACAAGCACAGGAAAACACAGAGCCCAGGGGAACATCAATCACACAGCACGGACTCCAGCCAGGTGGCACAGGATGTACAGGCAGGACTAGTGGCATGAAATTGCCAGAAGCAACTGTAACAATGGAAGCCAACAGGTGAGACCAGTAACCAGCATGGGAAGAAGCCAGGACTTAAAACCATCCATTTTCTCTCAAGTTTTTCTTTTTTCCCCTCTCTTTTCTGTCTTTTTGTTTTCTTTTTTATTCTTCTTACTCTTTTCTTTTCTTTCTTTTCTTTTTCTCTATTTTCTAAATGGCTGGGAAGAACTCCATCCACAGAAAACTAATCCCATCCCCCTAAACCAGAGACCAAGTTTAGATAATCCCCCAAACACTCCTTCATTCTTTCTTTTCTGCCCACTTCTCCAGTTTCCCAAATTTTGTATAACCACGCTTTGTCCTCCAATCTTGCTTCTACTTGCTTCCCAATTATATTTGTTTTATACACTATCCTTGATGAATTTGCCTATCACAAGGTAAAACCACTCTACCAAGGGGAAACATCTTGTACACAAACTCCTAATTTATGATCAGTTCTATTCTATAACTACAGACTTTGTTCCTATGGTCTAAATTACAAAATCAATGGTTACTGCAGCTTTCCATTTTCTCAATTGTGCTTGATGCTATTGTTATAGCCAATTTTACTATTTTGGCTAGGATGTCATATCTGTGTTAATCAGTTGTTTTCACTTCTGTAACAATTCTGGGAAGCTCTGGGGTAATAACCTCACCACAGCCCTACACCAAAGCATTGGAACCTGAGCCAAAAAGACACAACATTCCACTCTTAATTAGTTAGGAGGGTAAGATCTTGGTACAGATATAAACCAAGAATTTTCTACATACAGAAGACATTCTTGAAAAACAAACATTTCCTAGAGAGAGCTTGATACTAGTGATATTGCTACCTACTACAAAAACTCACAAGAATCAATGCAGAAAACAAAATAAAAAAATATTTGAGATAAAAATGACAAGAAGGAAAAGAAAATGCAATTGCAGACCTCTAGCCTACCCAGAAAATGTCCAAGAGATATTGACATAGAAAAAATTTGGAAGACAGACACCTGAAATTTCTGAAATGACAGCAAGCAAAGTGAAGAAACAAATCAATGTGGCTACAGAGAAAATCAGATCAGAAATAATCTCTCGGGTAAAAAAAAAAAAAAAAAGAAGTGTCAACATTAATAAAGGAATTGTTCAGTAAATTTAAAGTAGAAATAAATAAAAATAGATGATAGGAAGAGGAAGAAACTATGAATGATCATATAGGAAAGAAATAGAATGCATGAAATAGATTCAGGTATCCAGGAAATTAAAAATTTCATTGAAAACTGAAAAAACTGCTTAAATGAAACTGAAGACATACTTTCAGACCTTGAAGAAAGTATGGCTAACTTCCAGACCTTGAAGAAAGTATGGCTAACAATAATGAAAGAAAAGATCTCTTGAAAACAATAAAAGATCAGGAAATAAAAATTCAACAACTACAAGATGACACAAAGAAAAATAATATATGATTAATTGGTGTCAATGAAAAAATCAGGAGTCAACACAAATGACATAAAAAGCTATTTGCAGAAGTAACACCAGAACATTTCTCAAGTATAGGAAAAGTACCTGACATAGACGTAAGTGAGGAATATAGAATTCCAATTAGCCACAACCAAAGTAAATCTTCACCCAGACATATAATAATCAAGACCCAGAAAGTCTGCACAAGAACAAAACATTAAAAGCTGTTAGAGAAAAGAAACAGATCAACTATAAAGGAAAGCCCATCAGAATCATTGCAGACTCTTCATCACAAACCCTCTAGTCAAGAGGAGCTTGAAGTGCAGTATTTCAAGTACTGAAAGAAAACAATTTCAATGCCAGATTGATGTACCATACAAGACTCTCTTTCAAAATTAATGAAGAAATAAGATGCTTGCATGACAAAAAAAGAAAAAAACTGAAGAAATTCATGACCACCAAACAAGCATTTAGAGATAAAAGTGAACACAATTCCAAGAACAACAAAAGAAAGAAACCACCAACCAAGCAAGCAATTAAACAGAGGGGAAAAGTAGGGAACCAACGACAGGAAAATAGCATGACAAAGATAAGCCAACACATATCAGTATAATAATCAATATAAATGGCCTAGTCACTGATCAAAAGGGACTGGCAGAATGGCTCAGTCAACAAGATCCAATAATACGCTATCTACAAGAAATACATTTAAGTACAAATGAAACTCATAGATTAAAATTCAAAGGATATAAAACAATACCCCATGCAACAGGAACTCAGAAAAAAGCAGGGTTAGTTATTCTGTTTGCAGGCAATGTGAACTTGAAACCAAGAATGGTCAAAAGAGATGAAGAAGGTCACTGCATACCTGTTAGGGGAAAATTTCCAGGGGAAGAGATAACAATCATAAATATATATGTACCAAGTAAGGGAGTACCCAACTATATAAGACAAATATTAATAGACATGAAAGATAAAATTAGCAACAACACAGGTGTAACAGGGGACTTTAGTACTACATCATCACACACAAATAGATCAACTAGATAAAAAAAAATCAGCAAAGAAATGACAGAACTAAACCAAACCTGTAAACAAATGGACTTGGTAGACGTTTATAGTGTTCTACCATCAACGTCAGAATACACATTCTTCTCAGCTGCATATGGGACGTTCTCTAAAAGAGACCATATTCTAGCCCATAGAACATGCTTAAGTAAATGCAAAGGAGTTGAAACTACCCCATGGATATTATCTGATCATAGTGCAATGAAATTGGAAATTAATGACAAAAGAAACTGCAAAAAATCCTTAAAAACATGGAAATAAAATAACATCCTCCTGAACACTCAGTGGGTCACAGATGAAATTAAAGAAGAAATTAAGCAATATCTACAATCAAACAAAAATGTAAATACAACTTTCAGGGACCTGTGTGACACAATGAAAACAGTCCTCAGAGGGAAATTTATAGTGAAGAAGTATCACACCAGGAAAATGAAATGAGCACAAATAACTTTATGCTGCACCTCAAGCTACCACAAAAGAAGAGCAAGTCAAGCCCAAAACCCAAAGAAGGCAGGAAATTATAAATATCAGAGCAAAAATTAACACAATTGAGACTAAAAAAGCAATACAAAGAATTAATGAATCAAAAAACTGATTCTTTGAAAGAAAGAATAAAAGTGATTAACCCCTATCCAACCTTTTCAAAAAAAAGAAAGAAAAACTCAAATTCATACAATGAGGAATGAAAAGGGTGAAATCACTACAGATCCTGTGGAAATTCAGAAGATCATCAATATCTACTTTGAAAATCTTTACTTGCATAAGATGGAAATCAAACAAAAAATGGAAAGATTCCTAGATATGTATGAACTACCAAATCTGAATCAAGAAGATATAAAATTTCTGATTATCTCAATGTCAGATAATGAAATTTAAAGCATAATTAAAAACTTACCAACAAAAGGTCTAGGCCATGATGGATTCACTGCTGAATTCTACAAGAAATTTAGAGAAGATTTAATGTCAATACTCTTCAAACTCTTGAAAAGGAAGCAATTCTCCCTAACTCATTCCTAGAGGCAAGTATTACCCTGACACAAAACCAGAGAAAGACCCAACCAAAAAGGAGAACTATAGGTCAATCTCTCTAATGAACATAGATGCAAAAATTCTCAAGAAAATACTAGCAAACATAATGCAGCAAGTCATCAAGATTATACACTATGACCAAGTGATATTCATCCTTAGAATGTAAAGATGATTCAACATATGCAAAGAAATAAATATATCACATCACCAGAGCCAAAAATCACATAACCATCTCAATAGATGCATAAAAGGATTTTGATAAAGTCCAAGACTCATTCATGGAAAAAGCCCTACAGAAAATCAGAATAGATGGTCTCTGCCTCAATCTGATAAAAGCAATCTATGACAAACAAACAACCAACATCATACAACGTGAAGAAAAATGAAAGTTTTCACTCTAAAATCAGGAACAAGACAAGGATGTCTACTATCACTATTCCTATTCAATATAGTAATGGAAATATTAGCCAAAGCAATTAGACAAGAGAGAAATAAAAGGAATAAGGATAGGAAAGGAGGAAGTTATAATCTCATTATTCCCAGATGACATGATACTGTACATAGAAGACCCCAAAAACTCCACCAAAATACTTTAAGAATTAATTAGCAAATTCAGTAGTGCAGTTGAAAACAAAGTCAATATTCAAAAATCAGTAGCATTCCTATACACAAACAACAAACTCACTGACAGAGAAATTGGGGAAACCACACACTTCACAATAGCATCCAAAATAATGAAATACTTAGGAAAAAAATCTAACAAAGGAAATAAAAGATCTATGCATTGAAAACTACAGTACTCTGAAAAAGTAGGTGGAAGAGAATAACAGACAGTGGAAAAATATCCCTTGCTCATGGGTAAGAAAAACCAACATTGTGAAAATGGCCATACTCTCAAAACTGTTATACAGATTTAATGCAATCTCAACCAAA
>RJWT010002639.1:0-26085 GCA_004365215.1 Cuniculus paca | reverse complement strand
TATGTATCTTCGTAGAAGAATTAAAACCATCCTAACACAGCGATATATGTGCACCCATGTTTATAGCACAACAATTTGTAATAGTTAATCTTACAACCCAAATGCCTATCAAATGAGGAATGAATGAAAAGATGTGGTATTTTTATATAATGGAGTACTGCTTGGCTATAAAGTAGGATAAACTTGAGGATTTTATAGGTAAATAGATGCAACTAGAGACCATACTCATAAGTGAAATAAATCAGACTCGCATGTGTAAACATTGAAATGTCTCCATAGTGTGCAAACCTGAAAGAGTAAGTAAGATGTAAAATCTACAATAGATATTGTGAAAGGGAAATAAACTGCTCAAAAGGAAAGAACAACTGGATGGAGGAAAAGAGAAAAGAAGGAATGGAAAGAAAATTTAAAAATATACTTGATAGCTAAGTTTATTATACTAGTAATTCCTTTTGGTTCATTGAAGAGAATGGTTTATGCTCATATTGTTTGATCAGCTTTGCATGTCTATATCTTATAATCTGAGCAACTACTTTAAAGATAACAATATGCAACATATTAACCATTGGTAATTTCCTATTATCTTGATATGAAATTCTGTTTTTATTTTTTCTTTTTAAAATAAAAAAATTAAAAAACTCAAAATCAAAACTCTAAGCAATAAAGTTTAATCATAATGGAGCAACATGTAGGTGGCAACCATCTCCCGGGTTTATTTGTGTGTGTGTGTGTGTGTGTGTGTGTGTGTGTGTGTATGTGTGTGTGCCTGTGTGTGTGTCTGTGTGTGTGTCTGTGTCTGATTGGAGTATAGATATTTACATTCACAAACTCCTGCTTCATCAAAATTAATTAGGATTTGGCAATATTTTTAAAATCTTCATTACATTTGGATTTTCATTTCTCTGCCACTGATTTTATTTTAGAACATTATGGAACACTCCATGTCTTACCCTAGTGAGTCTTCTCAGACTAGCTGAATTCTTTTTTTTTTTTAAACAGCTTTGAGATATAATTAACATACCATAAAGTTCACCCATTTAAAAAGTATGCAATTCAATTTTAGCCTATTTACAGAGTTGTTCAGCCAGCGCCACACTCTAATTTTAGAATGTCTTGCCTGGGCATGGCGTGCACACCAGAAATCCCAAAACTCTGGGAGGCTGAACCAGGAGGTTCACAGTTCCAGCCTGGGCAACTTAGTGACTGGAAGAGGCACTGTGTCAAAAACAAACAGATGGACAGAAAAACAATATGTAAGGCTGAGAATGTAGTTCAGAGCAAAAACTTTGGGTTCAATTCTCAATACAGCAAAATAAAATAGAATTAAATTAAATTGAACTTTTTAAAAAACTTCATTATCCTCTAAAAACCTGTTCCCAAGAGCAGTTTCAGTCATTCCCCTTGAATCATTCTATAGTTCTAGGCAATCACTAACCTATTTTATCTCCTTGTATTTTTTGCATATATTGAACATCTCACATAGTTATTCAATATGTGGTGTTTGTGACTAGAGTTTTCACTTACATTACATTTTTCAGATTCATCCATGTGGCTGCATATGTTAATATTTCAAAACTGTTTATTCCTGAATAATATTTAATAGTACGTATATACCATACTTTATTCATTCACAAATTGATAGGTGTTTGTGTTGTTTGCATTTTGGGGCTATTATAAATATGTAGGTATGAGCATAATGCAAAAATTTTCATGTACACATGGTTTTATTTTTCTTGGGCATATACCTAGGAATACAGTTGCAGAATCATATGGTGATTCTATTTTTAACTTACTGAGGAAATGCCAAGTGGCTTTCCAAAATGGCTTCACAATATTCCTTTCTCAGTAGCAATGTATAGGAGGTTCAATTTCTCCACAACCTTAACACTTCTATTGTCTTTCTTTTTTATTATAACCACCCTAGTGGATATGAAGTAGTATCCACTGTACTTTTAATTTGCATTTCTCTAAAGACAAAAGTTGACTATTTTTTACTATAATTATAAGCTATTTGTATATTTTTTGGAGAAATATTTAAGTTCGTCAATCATTTTTAAATTGACTTTTTTATAGTAGGATTTTTTTGAGACACAGTTTCACTATGGAAATCAGGCTGACCTTGAACTCATTATGTAGTTGAGGTTGCCCTTGAACTTATGGCAATCCTCCTGCTTCAGTCTCCCAAGTGCTGGGATTACAGGTATGCACCACCACACTGAGCTGATAGTGAGATTCCTTTATATACTCTGGAATATCTGAAAATTTATTAAATATAAACTATGTAAAACATTTTTCATCCTTCTGTAGGTTATCTTTCTGTTTTCTTTATGGTATTGTTTACAGCACAAGAAATTTTAATTTTGATGATGTGATGTCTGCTTTATTTTTCTTTTATTGCTATCATAACTAAGAATTCATTGTCTAAATCACAAAGATTAATTTCACATAGAATTCTAAGGATTGTATAATTTTAGCTCTTATATTTAGGCATATGATCTAATTTAATTTTGGTCTGTAGTGTAAGGAAGGGTCCAACTTTGTTTTTACATGTGTTAAATCCAGTTGTCCCAACCTCATTTGTTGAAAACGTTATTCTTTACCTCATTGAATTATCTGGGTACTTTTGATAAAAGTTAATTGATCATAAATAAGATTTATTTTGTACTCTCAATCCTATTCCATTGACCTGTATTTCTATCATTAAGCCTACTACACTATCTTGAGAATCTTTCAATTTTTAACAACCATTTTTCTCGCAAGAGAAATGTGTGACCATACGTGAGAAAGAAAGAAAATGAGAGAGACCTTATTAAAGTTTCTAAGCGGAGCAGAGACCTTTGTTCCTCTTGAGGTACAGAATTTCCCCAGATGTTCCGATATGTCAAGAACATTTAGAAAAGTACCCATACCATGTCCCTTCTGGGGATGGAGCTGCAGTTGGGGCAAGGTACAAACAGTGCACATTAGCACAAAAAAAATTCTGAGTATTTTTGTGCTATATTTAGCCAGAATTTCCTAAATCTATTTACCCACAAAAACTTTTCATTGTTTTAAGTACAAGTATTAATATCTCCTATAAGAAGCTTGGTTTAATTCTGATGTAACTTACGCAACATAAGAAGATGGCAAAATGAAGGCAGAACAAAAGCATGTGTCTGGAAAAGGTTTAAACTCAGGGGCTGGTACACGATGGATTATTTAATAGCATGACCTTGGGAATGAGTACTGAATAAGTGATTCCAGAATGAAGGATTTCATTCTAGCAAGCATCCTAGGAGTGAATCTCTTCCTTCACCATGTACCCTACTCTTTGCTTTTGTTTTCTTCAATTTCATCTCCAAATATCCTCTATAAATCTCTTCTTTACTAACTCCATTTTACTAGTGATATGCTTAAATACCTACTGTGTTCTAGGCATGCTGCTGTATATATTTTAGCATTCACAATAAGCCAGTAGTATAGGTATTATCTCTATTTTACAAATTAGGAAATAGAGACCCAAAGAAATTACTAAAGTTGCCCAGTTATAAATTGGTGGAGTTGGTCTTTTCTATTCCAGGCTTTCACAGCTTGACTGAAACATGCCCCTGAAATCTCATGTGTTTCTAAGGTGAATGGATCATGGAGATGCTATATTCATCCACGGATCCATCTGCTGATCAGTTTAGAGCTGAATATGCTGCTGAGAGATGGCAGTCATGGGGACATGACCTAGAAGAGTGTACCTTCCTCTCCAGTTCCTCCGTTGCTCTCTGTTCTCTTGCCACCATAATAGGAGCAGCTTTCTTCTGCCAGACCCTTCCACTGTGTCCCTTTTACCTTATAGTCAGCTAATTATGGACTGGGTCCTGAGCCAAAAAAATCTTCTCCTCCTTTCCACTGTGGGTGCCAGCTATTGTCTCCCAGCAACACGAAAAATGACTAAGACACAGTCACAGTAACAAAGTAGTAACAACCAAAACGATTTGTTGAGATAGTGAAAGAACAAAAACAATTTGTTGGGATAGTAAAAGAACACATGGTGTTTTGTTATCACAGAGCGCTGAGGAAACTTCTTTGAACTCAAAGACAAAGAATGGTGAAGAACAGCATTGCTCTGACCATCATGAGTGTCACAATGACTTAGTTGTGGGGACATCACTCCTCTGCTGTACTCTGTCCACAGCTGCTACCAATAAAGATAGCTACCACCCTCCTCTTTCCCCTACCCAAAATCTGCTGTGATTTCCATAAAAGACTGAGGTCATTTCCTCAATGATATTTGCCTATTTCCCTAACTTCTGAAGACTCACTTTTCTCATTGACCTTGTGATGACTGCATCAGTTATTAACCTTTCCCTGTTTCTGCACAACTACATCTTTGGTCTGTCTTGTTTACTTCTGTGTCCTCAGCAACTGAAAGGGGCTCACTACCTCAAGAAAGGTGAAGTAATTTTTGATGGCTCATCAGGTATATATCTGAATAGTGCTATCTGCTCAAATGTAGTGTTTTATATAGTTACTCTGATTTACTATATTTGCAGTAGAAGGCATGCATGATCCTAAATGACAATAATTATTTGAGCTTATTTATATTTTTATCAAACTGGATTGCAGCTGTATATCCTTCCAACTCTCTACTCTCTTCTCTCTCTCTCAATCCCAACTACAATTCCCAACAGTGAGTACATTGCTAAAACTTGAAAGCCAGATGGGCAAAGGGAGAAAGAGAATTCCAATTTAATTCCAAATGTAGATTAACCAACTCTGTAAATACTTGAGTCCTAAGTGCACATTATATGTTCAAAATTCAGAGCTCACTGAAAATTTACTCTAGTCTAAGCATTAATATTAAAGATATATTTTAATTAATTACCTGTGTAATACAGGAAAGCAGTTGCTACGGTCTTTAACTCTGCCTGCACTCTCCTTCAGAGACTCCTATTTTAGGCAGGAGAGAACTGAAGACATATAGGAGAAATAGGCTCTGATATCATGTCACTGTTATGCATAAAAGTCTTCTTATGTGTAAAATATGAGTTTTATCATCCACAGAGGCTGAAGCTTTGTTTGCAGTTGAGTTCTGTACATCTGAGCATGCCATGTGTGGATGAGTGTTTCTTCTTTTCTAGACCAGTTCACCACTGCTTAATGTGAACCTTAAATCAAGTCAGGTTGGTTATTTGCAGTATATTACAGACTTGCATTGATTAATTTTGTGTTTGGAGCTCAGAGTCCACCAGTTCAATCTACAAACACTGTTTAACATGACTACAGCAGCCCGACTTAAAATGTGCAATCTACTTTTCAATTCTAATTTTAATATTTTGTAATAGGCTATATGCATCTCATTTGTATTTATAAATGAGATCTGTGTGTGTTAGAAATAAAAATGAAACACATATTAATCATATATGCAGGACTCCAGAACTGGGTATAAATATATACTCACCTATGTCTCTAAGTCAAAACAGAAGAAAAAAAATACAGGGAAATGGAGAGTCAGAGGTTCGGGCTACTCTTCTCCCATGGTTTGATCTAAACTTAAATACACTAAGGATAATTTACAAGAGGTGGATTCGAAAAATCTAAATCACATAAGCAAGTTTTAGCATTAATAAATAAATTATCTCTAACCTACAGACAAGTGTATTTTTATTTTAAAAAGACCACAAATTGTTTCTACTTAACAGGCAAATATATAGTCTCTTTTTGGGCTCCTAGGTCACAAAAGGTGGTTATCCTGTCACTATGGCTGATTTTTGAAAAATGTGACATGCATTTAGTTGTCAGTTCCTATCAGCAGTATTCAGGAATCAACATTACATCAGCAGCAAGACACACCATTTTATGCTCTTTTTGAAGATAATTAGAGTTCCCTTTTGTTGCAAATAAGATGTAAAACAGCTATAACTGCTGGAGAACGTGATTAAAGTAACCTCTATAGAACCCCATTATTCTAGACAGATTCCTTCAGATGCATAATTTTCCCATTTTAAGAAAACATAATGCATGCATATAAAATTCAAATTGTCGAGACACCTCTAACAAAAATTAGTACTCTATTAAGGCATTCTTAGTAGCTGGTTAACATGTAAAACTCTTTAAGAGTATTTTAACATAATCATGAAATAATAGTATGTGTCACAAAAGGTAAACATTTTACAGTGAGAGTATTCTTCAGACAAGATCCACGTATTTAACTTTTTTCTACTTATAAAACTTTTGACAGATAATGTGTGAGAACTTGTAACCCAAGCATTCTAAGTCCACTGAAATATGTATGTAGATTTTCATCATCCTACCCTACAACTCTAAGATAGGTGACTGTAAACACATACACACAAACATGTATGCTCATGAACATACACACATCTTATTTGTTTAGACACTTAAATGTCATTTATTTGAAACACTAAGATTCATATATCATTTTTCACAGGTACACTATAAAAATGATATATTTAATTCAAATAAGTTAGATGTGCATCAAATATCATACACGCCATACAGCTTTTATTAGTAATTTCTTTAAAGTATATAATTTTCTAAACCCTATAGTAAAATATTCCTGTAATACAGATTTTTAAAATAACTCATCTTTCACTGTGGATCTCCCCGTCCAAAAGCAATCAAGCACAGAATCAGCCACCTAAGAAATCTGGTGTCCTACAGAATAATTCAGTACCTACTTGTCCACAGATGCTCCTGTTATTTAACAAAGTATAAACCTTGTCTGAAGAAGACATATAAATTAGTAATTAGTAAATTCCACCAAGATTGTCCAGACACCAACCATAACTTTTGCAGAACGGTTATTATTATAAAATCAAACTCTTGGTCCACTCTGCTGGGAACCTCAACATCTAACAAAAATGTTATTAAAGAAGCTTACAAATGAATAATCATTCTCAACAACTCACAGCAGCCTTCACAGCGTGAAAGTGGAAAAAATGGAGAAAGTTTTAAGGTGAGGGACTGATTAGGATGAAAACAGTCTCTGTCAAGAGAATGTATTGTGTAAGGCTTCTCAAGAGAAAAAATTTTCACCTGGAAAGAGACAGCATTATGAGCACTGAGGAACTGTGGATTGCAGGACACTGATCTTATTAAGAACTAATGCTAATTTGCACACTGTCTCCTGCTGAACTGGAGGCAAGTTTACCACTGGGTTTGTTAATTTACCCAGGACACCATTATCTTTGGTTGGACTTAATGTATCAGAGTAGAGGTCATTAACTGCTGGGCTCATGATTATCCAGCATGAATTACCGACAGGATAACCAAAATAGATTTGTACTCTGACTTCATTTCTCTGGTTAAATTTTTTTCTTTGACTGCTATTTAATTTCTATTTTTAAATACTCATATACACACGCATATGCAGGTATATTCATGTGCTTTCAGTGGGGAACAAAGTACAATCACCAATATTCACAACGGAGATTGCTATTTTGATTTGGTTTCTTAGCATTTCACAATAGTAATAAAATTACTATATAAAGGATCCAGCTTCCTCTTGCTGAGGTTGCAAATGAAGAAAGGTTTGGTCATGTGGGAATTTTTAATCACAATGAAAATATATAATTACTATGGGAGCTTTCCATCGTCCATTAGCGTTTACATTGACTCGGACTGTTAAATATTCAGAGTGAAGTCGTCCTGAATCTACTCACTCTGCTTTTGTAGGCATTTTATTTGCACCATCTATCAATCATAGCTCTAAACTTGTGTTCTATCCTAAATAAATGTTTTGTTTTAGAGAAAAAGAAACACTAAAAAGCCCCTCTGGTACATTTGCTTTAGCTTACAGTCCATAAAATCACTATGAACATTCATAAAAAAGAAATCCTGAAATTAAAAGTTAAAAGGGAAAGTGCATTTAAAAAATATTTGTGGTTTCTGGTTAAATAAACACATTTTCATAAAGCTGCATGTTCAATCTATTTTATATAAATGGAACAAATCAACCAAAAATTCATTTACAATGTTTATAGTCTGCGCAAGCCCTTTTCTAATAGCAGGGAACACTTTTGTGTCTCTGCATGATATCTGTGGAGAGAGGTGAATTTTCATTTATTTAATGCAAATATTCATACAAGGTAAACTCTTCAGGCATATATGGAGCATGCTTCATGGCAGCTCTGTGGCAGTAAGAAAATATCATGACATAATTGTACAATAAATGGAGAGCTTCCACCTTAAAATTACCTGCAGCATAGTGTCATGAATAAAGAGAAGGATACAGGAAGTCTGCAGTGTTTTTTGCTAGTTTCTAAGCTACTTTGCTTATACGTGATTTAATTGTGAGCTTATGCAGCTGGACATTTATGACAATCTCATCTTCAGAGCTGCAAAATTATTAAGATGATCTTTTTTTTAAAGCTTTGAATAATGAAATGTGCATTGTTAGCTGATATGCCAAAGCTTTCAACTGTACAATGCACATTTAGCTAACAAAGTTACAGGGGAAGAGGTGTGAAGATGTTGGTTTCAGACTTAATGCATATAAAGAGTTGAGTTTTTTTATATCTGTTGCCTAAGGAGGTATTGTCCTAGCTCATATCTTAATAAACTACTTTCCAAGTAAATCTGAATACCAACCTTTAAATCAGGAATGCAATTTTTTATTTTCCTTTGAAAATTAAAGTTGACACAATGACCCAGAAATCACTCAACATTTAACAATATATTCTGTCACCTGATTGTAAAATATCTTTTGATGATGATATTTTCAACATAACAGGATTTTCTCTATCACAGAAGAAGATGTTAAACAATTTTGCTAATTGAGTATATATGAATATACCTCAGAACATCATGTTTTCAAGTCTGTGGAATGATACTTGTTTTTGTTTTATTCTGGGGTTTGTTCTATTTAAACAAATGATGACCCCAAGTCAAAACCACTTTTTACATATATCTTTTTCAACTCTGGATTTTGATGTTTCATAACAAATTCAAGTTGGAACTTTCAGTGGACTGGAATCCATTTTAAATCTAAATGGTATGGTGCTTGAATATTATGAAATTACAGTGACCCAGCCCACAATGAAGCCATCTTTTAAAGGAGGCTCTCAAGAAAAACAATTTGAAATTCTTCATTTAAAAAGACTATGTCTGTTATACTAAATAGTGTGAAATCAATGAGAAAAGGAAGATGTTTGAACATTAACCTTTCTGTTAAATTGGAATTATTATTGCTAAAATTTATGTATAAAATTTCAAAATTTAATGACACAAAAATATTATTAGAATAATTTTACTCATTGTTTCTTACCATATTATTGTAAAATTCAAGTCTAATGTTCTTGAAAAATCAAATCCCAATTGAGTATTTTAATGAAAAAGGTTATTATATTATACATGTTGGTGGGATTATAGTTGATTAAATTAAACCCCAGTAAGATAAAATTACATAAAGGGATCTAATATCTCTCTCTCTCTTCTGTCTCTGTCTCTGTCTTTGTCTTTGTCTTTGTTTTTCTCTCTCTCTCTCTCTCTCTCTCTCTCTCTCTCCCTCTGTCTCTCTCTCCCTGTCTCTGTTTCATTCTTTCTGGTGTTCTACACATCTATGCATACTAGTTCACTCTAAAGAGTGTCTTTATTTAGATGGTTGAATTCCATTTTTCAACTTGATAGAAACCTCTTATCTTTTGGGTTTAGTACCTCTAATCTCAACCTTAAAATGCAACCAGGTAATTATTTCTAAACACAAATTTGATCTTGGCACTCTGGTTTTAAAACCTTAACCAGTTCTTCAGGGCTTTCAGGATAAAGTTTATTTCATGTAAACTCATGGCCATGTGGCCACTGTCAACCTTCTTGACTTCATAGTTTGTTATTCTGAAGTGTCCTTGAAATTGAATGTTATTTCATACCTTTGGCTTTCAAGAATAGTCTCCCCTGCCTTATTCATTTGGCCCATGTGGCCTTAACACTTCATGTGTATAGCTGCTATCTGTTTATTTGTCTTTATTTTTTCACTAAACAAGTCCCTTAAGTTTGGGGACTTTGAGTCTTATGACATAGCATGTGGTCAATATTTAGTGAACGCATAAATGAATGATTATAAATACTCTCTATTGCCTTAAGGACAAAATACCAAAAACAACAGAATTCTTTCTGTCTTAAAAAATTGAAGTTACTGCTTCTGTGGCTAAAGAAAATCATCAGTTCAACTGGAGTGTCGACCCTCAGAATACAGCTTCCTGTTTTCCAGTATGAATCAAGTTAGGATCACAGCGACAGTTGTGAATGAATCTTAGGGAAGAATCCCAGTTGATAAGTGATTTTTCTCTCTTCCTCCTTTATCACTGTTTTGACCTCACATGCCTTGTTTTTTATTTATTTATTTATTTATGCCTTCATATACTTTGACAGACATATTTTAGTGATTTGCTTTGTTGAGTTTTCAAAGCATTCATCTTAGAAACAACAGTTCTATTCTTAATTCATAAGTTTACATAATATTTAATTAAATTATGTAATTACAAGAACAAGCACAAGCAACATAATCAGATTTGGAGCAAACACAAGTGACTCCTGGCAGACATACAGCCCTACCTGTGGGAAACAATGTCAATAAGCTGCCACAGGAGTGGGAATCACAGGACAGCAGACAGTGAACTATTAGTCTAGATGTGGCTAAATTGAAGTATGCTAAGAGACATCCTTCCATAATAGAAATTTTTGCTGCATATCTTAAGATACTGTAGTGTTTAAGATACTTATTCTTGTTTCACAGCAGCAAACTGTACAAGGAAAGGCACAAGAGATTCAGTGGAATTGATTTTGACTCCATGATGCAGTCTGAAGGTCCTATTTTGATACACTTAATGTATCTCATTCTTAAATACCACAAGGTAACAAAGCAAAAACACACAACAACAACAATCAGTGAGCTTAGATTCATGCAGAATTTTGTTCTCTGTTTTCTTTATCTCCACTTTCGATAGACTATAATGGTGAAGATTACTATTTAAGAGCCCAGATCTCAACCTCTGCATTATGGCAAACAAAGGAATCATGAAATAATAATACTGTTTTCACTTAGAAGAAAATGGGGACGCCTTTTTAAAGCTTTATGTTAATCAAAACCTATTTTAAAGTAGGATAACCAAATTGTATAGCTCAAAATAAGAGTGACATAGAAGTCAATGGACCAATTATACTCATGAGACATTGAGACTAACATATAGGTAGGAAGCACACATTTTTTAAGTCAGTGTTATCTCAAATCCAGACTAACAGCTTTCTAAAACATGTCAAAGCAAGGAGTTTATGGGAGGATGAGAGACTTAGTATTCTCTCTGATAGAGGGAATGGTTTCAAGGAGTGACTCTGTGGCAGCCAGATATTTCTAGGGATTCCAACAATATCATAAATAGGACAGTTCTCTACCTACTCCATATAGATTGATTTTTAAAAAATGGTGGATTCCTTTTGAGGTAATATGCCTACTTCTTTTTAATGTCCCTCAGTCTCAAAGTGGTAGTATCTTAGACATTTTTTTGTTTTTTTGCTAAGCATTCTCCATTGATAAGCAGCACATCTCATGAACATGTTACTCCAGAAGTCTATGAAACATACAGTGTTTTTATTTTTGTAATGCATACAAATGTGCACACTCACATGCATGCATATATACATGCATCATTTTTAAAGTACACAATAATAACACATCTACTATAATATCTTTTATCTTAGAAAGTGAAATTTTCTTGAAGAACAACACACTCAACCCAATAATCTCAAATTATTTCTTGGATTAACTCACCAATATCACCATACAACACATATCATTACTTTCAGATTTGAAATTTCCCATCCAATGGCCTTTTTTTCTGTGATCCACACAGGGTCTAAGTTGGGACTCACTTCTTTTGAAACAAATGTCTGAAAACTTTACTTCTGCCTTTGTCACTATGGTGAAGACTGGCATCCTTCTCATACAGAAAGTGTGTTTTATACTGATTAAACTCTACAATAACATTGACAGAGGTTGCAAAGAATGACTCTTAACTTATTCCTGCATTGCATGCAAGAAATTATGGCGAGGTATTTTTAGACAGTATCTGGCATTTGAGCAGATTATTCTCAAACCTCAGCAGGCCAAGGTGTCTGGGGGGAAGCACTCTTCTTTGACATCATAGTTATTGGTGTCAGTATAGGTAGCACTTGCAGTGTGCTGATGGACTATGGGCATTAATGCAAGCAAATTCCCCCCACCATTTTCCTTTTTCCTGCCTTCCTCTCTCACCAGAACCCACCTTTGAGGCAAAGGCTTAGAATTTGACCCCTCACTGTTTACTCTCTTACCCATTCCACTATTTCATTCGTAGGAAGGGAAGCACCTGGCAGACATTAGCATCTGTGAACAATAGAGAAGCAGGTCAAGAGCCATTCCAGATGGATCAGAAACAAGAGTTCAGAGGGAAACAGGAGTGTACCAGGTACAGAAGAGAGGGAAGGGAGGAAATGAAACATCCGCTCTCTAGGACTCTTTGCCTTTTCCTCTCCCCCTTTCTCTGAAACTTCCCCATCTGGTCAAGGTTGGAGTCCACTTTTTATTTTACCTCCTCCATCATCCCAACACTGTCTATCTTCCAATCATCAGCGCTCCGAGAGAAGATTTGTAGTCATGGATTCTGGTGTTAGCATTTGACACCAGAAACAAGAGTGACCACAGCCACTGGGATGAAGGAAGGACTGAGCACCACATGTGTTCCTGGAAACCCACCTCCCTCCAACTCCCCACTGTAGAGAGAGTTGCCCTGGGCAGAGAAAACAAGGGAAACACAATCCTAGCCAGACTCCAGCCTCAAAAGGTAAGGTCAGAAAATCACAGGAAACTAAGGTAGCCCTGCCAAGTCACAAAACCAGAATGCATTTACACACATGACAGCACCCTAGCAACCAGTCTGATATGGTTGAATACCCAGCTCTGTGGTCACTGGCAAGGTGGAAGATCAGTCCCCGTGAGTTGTCATTTCTTATAAGCTTCCAACCCTCCTCTATTTGTCTGGTTTTGAGTTTTTAACCTGTTAAGAATTGGAGATGTTAGCTTAACTTTCCTTGCTTTCAAAGAAATGATGTTACCCCAAATATATGAGCAAAGCCTGTGCTAATTTAAAAGTCTGAACCAGAATAAACAAATAAAACCTAATGTCATGACAATAGAGGGTCAGGAGCAGGGAGGTATTCTGAAATGCACACCGAATTGAGCAGGCACACTGGGAATCTCAGCTCCTGCATGATATGAAGTTTGGCACTAAAAGAGATGGAATCCTTGTCACTGTTCATCATGGACAAATGTCAGAACTCCAGCCAAGCGATGCATCTGTGGATGGCTGCGCCTGTCACTGGTGGCACCTTCTCCTGCATGAGGCATCCGTATCTGCAGCATGGAAGGACGATGCTCAGGAGACTTGGAAAGGCGGGTGGGGCTATTCTGAAGTCAGGGGGTGGGAAGATGAGCAAAACGGAAGTCACATCATCCTTGCCACAACACATGTCCTCATAGGCACACAAATAACCTGTATCGCTTATTTAGTTTTTCTTTTCTGTTGAGCTGTTCTCCACCTCTGACATCCCCTCCCTATCTTCTGCACCCCTCCCTGCAGAAATTCCAACTGTACACAAACAAGGAGATATTAAACAAATGAATTGGCTCTAGATACTATCACTAAATTGGGTATAAGTACCCACTTTTCTGACCCCATTCTGCATTTATGTAAGGAAGAGTAGGCTTAATTGCCCCAATCCCAGGGCTATGTTGACATATTTCCAAATGATTACATAACTTCCCTACATCCTTCACTGGGAAGGAGTGTTTATCAAAAGCACAGAAGCTGACAGGATGGCATTATTAGCACAGCTCTGAGCCGATCACGTTACCGATTTGTTGAGGATGATTTTACCTCTAGTTACATACAGATGGGATGCTTCCTGACACGTTGCCCTCATGAAGGTAGGCTATATAATAAAGGCGTGCAAATGTAATGATGAAGGGATTACAGAGATGGGAGGTATAGCATGGGGGAGCAAATATCACCATTATCATATCGATAACAATGAAAATATAATTTGGGGTTCATCTCCATTTGGGATTGTCTATTTAAAATGTATCTGTAGAAATGGTACCTTAGGAAAAACAAAGACATTTCTCTGAAGACAGGAAAAATCATAAAACCTTTGTGAGAGAGGAAGAGGGAGGTGTTCTGTGACTACTGCTCCTAACAGTTGAAGGGTTCAAAGCTCTAGCAAATGAGCCTGTGTCCTCCATAAACATAGGGGCATAAAAGAGTTTCTAGTCTTGTAAGCTGTAATCTCTATCCCAGCACAAATGTTCCAGTAATGGTGGATCAACATAAATAGGCATGGACAATTTGAAATGACTCTCAAAAAGAGCATTAATTAAGAGCCCTAATTTGTTCAGGTGAGACTGGACCACATGTAATCTGTTTCATCTGGTAGGTAAAGCATGGATTTTTCTTTTGCAACGTTCATAGCTAATTTGTGCAGATCCAGAAAGCAGAGGGGATGCCTGTGTTTGTTCCTGGCTCCCAACACTGCTTTGGCTGCAGGCCAATGAGTGCACTTGCCCGAACTAGATCACAAAAGGTAGCAAGTGAATGACATCAGGTAACTTGGTTTAGGCAACTGTGTCTGAAACAACCCACAACAAGAGGTTCCTGGCATTCACTCTCTTTTATGGGATCTGAAAATAGGTTTGCATGAATTTGCTGTGATTATTTTGATCTTCAGATCACAGGGAAGCATTTGTGCCACCAACTGGCACCAGAGACCCCACGCCACGCTCCACGATGAAACTACAGTCACTGTGAGTGCTCTGATCCCTCTCTTCTGGGTCATCACCAGCTTCCGACTCCTTCACCAACCAGACTGCGCTTACTTTCCCTTTCCTCTTTATCTCCTCCTCCCATTCATTTTGTTGCACTCTACTGCTTTACAAGGGAAAGGAACAGCAGAGAAAGATTTCGAGATTTCATGCCTTAAGAACACACATTATGTTGTTTCGTAGCCCACATCCATTAGTGGCCTCCAGGATACCTAAGGAACAGGCCAAGTCTGAGTGACAGCTGATCTGATATCATTGCAGTCACTTTTCACCATAGAGTGCTGATTGTTTCCCTATGAGAGATTTGCCTTAGACTCTACAGGACTCAATTTACCTTCCCTTAAAATTTAAGGTAATTGTTCTAGTGATCATCAATTTAAAAAATAACACTATTATCAAGAACATGAACAAGCAGTTAATATAAAAAGAACTCTAAAGAGCTCACAAACAGGAAAAGGAGTGCATCTGGAATCATAATTAAAGAGAGCAAATTAAAAATAACAAGATGCAACTTTTTTTAGATTGAAATATAAATATATAAAATTATTAGTTCGTCAGAGTGGATCTAAGGAAACTGACATATACATACTGAAGGAAGAACGAATAGGTAAAATTTTTTGGAGGCAAAACACAGCAAAATTTTAAGTGCATACTCCTCTTTTAAAAATATTAATTCTATTTTAGAGTAGCTTTAAGCTCATAGCAAGACTGAGCAGAGTACAAAGAGTTCTCATATGCCCTCCAGCCCCACACATGCAGTCTCCCCATAGTCCATCACTGATTAATTCATCTTGACACATCATTATTATCACACAAAGCTCATCATTTGCACTAGGTGGTATACATTCTGTGTGTTTGGGTAAGTGAGTAATGACAAGAGTCCACCACTGTAGCTCAATGATGTAGAGCTCAATGGCTTCACTATCTTCAAGTTCCTCTGTGCTCCACTTAATCTTCCCTCCCTCATCTCTAATTTCTGAACACCACTGATCCTTTCACTATTTCCAAGGCTTTGTCTTTTCGAGAATGTCACAAAGTTCATTTTGCAATCTGAAAAAGCTACATGGCTTATTTCATTTAGTAATTTACATTCAAAGTTTATCCATGTCTTCTCATAAGTTAATAGCTCACTTCCTTTTAGTGTTGAACAATAAGCCGTTGTCTGTATACACTACATTTTATTTAACCACATATCTAGCGAAGGACAGCATAGGTGCTTTTGTGTTTTGACCATTATAAATAAAACTGTGATAAATACCCTTGTTCAGGTTTTTGTGTGGACATAAGTTCTCAGATCCTTTTGGCAAATACCAAGGAACATGATTATTAGATTACATGTTAAAGAGTACATTCACCTCTGCAAGAGCTTTCAAAGGGTCTAACAAAGTAGTGTACCCACCTGCAGTGGATGAGAGTTCTGGTTGCTCCCACATTCTTGGCAACATTTGATGTTGTCAGTGCTTTGCTTCCTGACCAGTCTAATATGTGTGTAATGGTGTCTCATTGTTATCTTAATCCCCAATTCTTTAACAACAATGCTGAACCAAAGTGTCTTTTACAACTATCCATTATTAAAATGATTTCTTTTAATAAAACATTGGTAGAGGGATGGGCTGAAAAACAATATGAAGACATTGTGAAATAACTCATCTTCCTTTCAGGAATACACTATTAAAATATCTCAGGGAGCATGATACATCTATATTCTGGTGAATTTTTGTTCAATACAATCCAAATCAGTGTTTTTGTAACATTTTCGATTATGTGCAATATAAAAATCACCTTACTATTAAGATACACACACACACACACACACACACACACACACACACGTTTTTAAAAAGTTTCAGAAACCTATGCTCACCAGTTCTACATTTGTGGCACTGGGGTTCATGTCAATTCTAAACCAACCTAATATAATCTTATTTACTCTACTTTTTAAAAAATCATGATTTTTACCACATAGTTTTCACAACTCATTAATGAGTTACCACCCAATTTTACTTTTGTAGTGCTGAGAATTGAACACAGGGCCTTGCATACATTAAGCAAATGATCTACCACTGAGCTATATTCACAGCCCAAATTCAAACTTTAAAATAATCAAATCAAAAGAATTATGCTTTTTAAATGTGTAAAATTAGAATCCACGGGAAACTTATTGTTAAGATTGATTATAAAGCATTACCAAAGCACTTGTGCCTAAGCTTTCAAACTGCTCTTGATCACGACTTCCCATTTGAACAATTGAAGCGTAAAGTCAATGTGCCAGACATGAATAGTGTCAAATTATTTACTCTTTATTTTAAAGGGTGACTGAAAGGTTTACCTGTAATCTGTATTCACACCTTCTTCAAACTGAAAAGAAATCTATCCTTGACTTCTTTGTCCTACTAAGCATTGCCATATTCAAATGTGAAACATAATTTCACAGTCTCTAAAACAAGTTTTCAAGGGGTGCTTCCTGCTTTTATTACCTTTTGCCTCTAAATATATACTTACTTGTGTTTTCTTCTTTTTCTTCATCCTTTCTTTCTCTTCCTCCGCTCTTCCTTTATTCTTTCCTTTTCTATTTTTCTCCTTTCTTCCCCTTGCTTTCGCCCTTCCTTCACTTCTTTTTGTCTTTTTTTCTTTTTCTAACTCTGTCTCATTTCTTCTTGCTTCCTCTCTGTCACTTTCCTCACATCTACACCTGTCCTACAATGTCTGAAGCTAGTATAATTCACTCTTAAATTTTCACTCTTATCTTTTAAGCATCTCTTTATTATCCAACTCTACTTTTCCACTTACCTTCCTGAGCCAGTGATAAGTGAACGCATTTTCCCCTGTTGATACAATAGGAGAAAGAGAAAGAAAAATCTTCCGCGAAGTGTGTGTGTGCATGTGTGTGTGTGTGTGTGTGTGTACTAATTTGAATCTGTACAATGTCAAAGAATGATACCAACTGATTTCTTCCAATCTGTTTTGAGAGGGAGGAAGAGGAGCATGCATAGAGTAATGGAAACAAAAGGAAGTTCTCCAATGACCTGGATTGTGAAGAAAAGTGGAAATGGAGACTAATATTGCTCTTATGAGGTTCAGTGTTTTGATCTGAAAACAAAACCAACCAAACAAGAAACAAACAAAATATGCATTTTGTAACTCTGGAGAACCAGTTTCCTTTGTTATGTCTCTGGGAGAACACTTCCTACCCCATTTGAAGTCTGCTTTCCTAGAACTTAACAATGAAATGGCTTCAACAGGGAATTGTTCTCTGAATCTGTTTTCTAAATCTATATGAACTTCGGTTCTTTTGTGAGATAGAGGAGGCAACATTTAGCTTGTGATGATAGCAGTACTGGGCAATTTGGGTGAAGTCCTTTCATCTTTTCCTCTCTGTAAACTGTGTACATAAAGTACCACCTTATCTAACTAGTGCTTAGGGGGCTGGAAGGTTAAATATAACAACTAGTGTGAAATGCTTTCAAAGAGGTAGTGTTGTTTTATCAATACACAATGTTTTATAAACCAATGAAAATAAAATATTATCACATCTCTCTCTCTATGGTTAGATACTGAGCGACAAATTTGGTGTGTAAAAACTTAACTGCTTGAAACATTTCATGTGTGAGATCAACTTCTTTGCCCACCACCTGTGCCTCACAGCACCCTCAGAAGAGATCAATTTAGAAAGGAAGAAAAAATATTATCATTTTAAATTAATTTAGCACCATGAAGGTGCTAAGTGCTGTTCAGAATAATATATTCAAAATAACACATGGAAATAATAAAATCCTCTTCAGTTCATTCCTCCAAGGTAATAGTTTGATTTATTTTTTTTTCCCCTTGGTGTTGGTAGTGTGCCCTATATTTACCAGATATTTGCAGTAGATTATGTACAAGACAACTTTCTTCAATCTTCTTCAATTATAAAACTTGACATGGAAACACTTAAAACATTTTGTTTTCTTATTAATTTCTCCCTCTAGTGTCTGGGGTAGGATGCCATTTTGTCATCTAGCTGGAACAGACAGGTGAAATAGCTTACCAAAGACAGAAGAAATCAGGCAAAAGGAGTGGGTACTGAAGCATATACACCCCTCACTAAGAACAACATCTGGGGCCAAAGGGGACAAGTAACTGGATCCCTGCAGAAGTTCTTATCTGCAGCAACCGCTTCTTTTCTATCATAGGAGTAATCAAGCCTCCCCCAAGTCCAAATCGAGCCTCTGTTTTACTTTTAGATTTCAAAACTAAATCACAATGATTAAACAATAAACAAACAAAATGTATACTAAGAAACAGCTCTGAATTTAGCCCTGTTGGATCCTAAAAATCAGTCTTAAGACCCATCACCTCCTTATTTACCAAGGAGACTGCCAGCAAGAGAAGTATATATGTTACATTTGTACCCTACCAGCAAGTGTGTACAGAAGTTACTCGTTTCTTTTTTTCACCCACTTGCCTAGTATGGTGACAAAAGGAGACTAGATTCATTTCCAGGATCCTTCAATAAAGCACAAAGAGAGGCATTGCCTTCTGAAGGCACTCAGACTCTCCCTGACATACAGAAATCAGAAATTATTTTAGAAATGCATCTTTACATTTTTTTTCAGCAAAAAAAGTAAAACATTTTCAGATAGAGCCAGGTTAAGTGAACACATGTGTAATGGACCTGCATGACCTTCTCTCTCTGTGAACAAAGGGCAAGGTCCAGACAGCCATTCTAGTCTCAAATACCTGAGAAGGGTTATTTATAAATGTAATGAGTTACACTGTAAGGGGCACGTCAAACCATACACTGATAATGAAGTTCAGGGTGTACTTTCCTTGTAAGTATACACAGCGGATATGTACTCATGTACGTTTGGCTTAACTTTCTTGATTCTTGTGTGTGATTTGATAGATTTTTCTTAGCATAATTGCTACAAGAATCCTTGACACCTTGTTCTCATTGGAAGTCTTTAGCTATATATTCTATACAAAAGAACGATGAGAAAGTGTTTGCAGGATAGGAAATGAAATCCCAGTCATTAGTTGCTGTTTGCGACTGGCTTCTTAACCACCAAAGGTTTGGGTAGCTCTGTCAAACACAAGTAACATGCTGCTCCATTTCTGCCAGCTGCTGTGGTGGTGATTTCATATCCAGGACTTCTTTGTTGACAGACAGGTACATGCTGCTATTACACACTTTATCTGAGAGGTTTTCCTGCAGACTGCTAAAGAAAGTGCAACAACTCTTGGAATAATGATACTTGTCATGAGCTTAAAGTAACAACAAGTAATTCATTTCCCAAATGTTTATATAATTTTTTTTCACATAATGGACTGTTTCCTAGCCCAAGTTCATTTAACTTTATAAAACATAGCTACTCCCAACTGGCAGATCTTGAAAACAGCCTCACAACTAATCAAACAGGGATAGTGAACTCGATTTGGCAGAGAAGTCAGCAGGAAGGTTGGGGTTATGTCCTCAGAAACATGTGAACGTACACATACATATTAATGTTTTTTCTGATATGTGGAGTCAAGTACCAAATGCTACTCTAATATGATGTATGATGTCACTCACTCTGCGTGTCTCTTCCTGTATTTCACTTGGAAGAATGATGCAAGGGGGCGGCTGAGGTGTTTCTTCAGCATTTATCCAAGCCCATGTGAAGGAAGGAAGAACTAAAGCCATGTGTGGGTCAGGAGGCTCACAGCAAATCCAGGCCAGGTAGATCTCCCTTTGCAGGGGCCACAGAGAAAATGAGAAACTGCAGGATCTCTCCTAATAGTGAACTTGTCTTTCTGCTACTGAAGAAAGGAGAGGGTGCTTCCCCTACTTCCTTGTCTCCTGTGAGGTCTTTGATCTATTTTAATAGGAATATTCACTGGTGAAGTGACTGTCTTCTGTTGCTTTGAATAGACATTCGACACATCCTTAGAAAATAATTTTGAATTTTAGGGTTTTTCTTTCTCTTTGTAACAAAGCTCAGTATTTCCCTTCAATTGCCCTATAGATAAAAAATAATAGAGTATTAGATACGGAGGAGCCTCAGAGAGCATCTGAAAAGCTTAACACCTTCACTTTGCAAATGAGGAAATGGAACAAGAGAAGAAATGATGAGCCCAAATTCATGCAGCTATTTTCTGGTAAAATAACAAGGCTTGCAACCAGTTCTCCTGACTCCAAGGCTAAGCACTTTTCCCTGAGTAGTGCCTCCAGAGTATTCCACATACAAAAAACAAACAAACAAACAAACAAACAAACAAACCAAAAAATCAAGCAATTGCATTGATTTTCCAGCTCCTGCATGATTTTAGATGGCAGACCACCTTTATTTAATACCGGCATCTGTGTATCTTGTGCAGGGGTATACAAGTATTCACCCCTCAGATCTTTAAGAGACGTTTGATGAATTGAAGTTGAAGATGTGTGAAGCATCCTCTGTGAAAGTTTCTTTATTATATTATGGGGAAATTTTCTTCTTAATATTACAGGGAAAAAAACAAAATACGAAAATTTCAAGAAAAATAAAGTAAAATGGCTGCCCTTGGTAAATGAGCTTTCCAAGCCTTGACCTTGCATATTTATTTTTGGACTTGCTCGTTTTTTGCTTACCTCTGAACTTGTTATCACTGTTCAGTCTCTTTTTTTTTTTTTTGCCACTTAGTTTGGGAGAATAAAATTTTATCATCCTCCTTGAAGATGTGAAGAAGTTAAGAATAAAAAGTGTTCTCAGAGAGCCTAGCAAGGCACTGTGAGGATCACAAGCCTCCTTTCTTACAGTCTAGAACGCAAAGCCACTTTAGCTCATAAACATCTGTAGGATCATGGGGTGTTGTTTTTCCTCTATTTACAAATGCCTGATTCAACAGCAAAGTACTTCTAATCCTACTGCTTTTGTGTGAAACTGTGCAGAAAGATTGCCTGGTATGTGTAGACTATAAGACAGATTTTTTTAATACAACATGACCATCAGAAGCATTCATTTTGTTTAGTCTGTGTGGCATTTGGGGGACATTCCCATCAGAGAGACCATGTTTAAGTGCAGATTGAAATACAGTATGTTCCTTTAAATTGGGAGCAAATGTTCATCCCACAAAACCATAAGGCTAAAAAAAGAAAAAAAAAACAAAACTTCTGGAGGCTAATTTTTAAGAGTTTCATTTAAGACATAGAAACCAGAAAAAAAAATTGAGTAAACAATATGAAGGTGAGTTTAATTATTTTATTAAAACAATGAAAGATATTTCCTAGGCAAATATTTCTGTAAAAGTTAAAACCATATTTGAGAATTATGACAAATTTTAAAGCATCATTTACTAGAATGTTCCATTTTTGGTGCTTTTAATCTAAACTTCAGATTTTTTTTGGCTTTAAAAAATTCTTAGTTACTACCAATTAAAAAATGCAAGGGTAGTAAATAACAAAAAACATTTTAACTTCAAAGCCAAAAAGTAGAACAAAATGGAAAATAAACTGAGTTTTAATGAATCACTTCACTGCATAATACAAACTCTGCTAAGGATGATCAGGCCCTGGCTTGATAATGGAAAACTTGGAAATAATCAACATGACTGACCTGCCAACAAATCTTTCGTTTTTGATACAGTGGAGAATTTTTGATTGTTCAGAGAATATGCTTTGTGGATTTCTAAAAGCAACATGCAATACCTTAATGTAACATCTAAGAAACTTATTTCATTTTATGTGTTATTAATTATATTATTAATATTAAAAATGCAATAATGCACTAATCAAAGTTCCATTCCCAACAAGCCATAATTAAATAAATGCCACATTCTTGATTGTGCTAAGGCCAATTAAATCTAATTTCTCTTCTGTTTCCATACAAAGACTGCAGCTGTATGTGCTATCCGAGGGTAATTAATTGCCACCAACTGCCTCCCTCTAAAAAGGGGAATGTCTGAAATTGGTGGCACAATGTGTGACCCGAAACCAAACATAGCCTAATGCTGTTTAAGATGTTCATGGTTCCTTAATGACCCAGAGTAAATTTTTTCTCTGCACAAACTGCTGCCCACTTTGTCTACCTCTTTCAGGGCTCCCTGGCTTTAGAAACAAGTTTAGACACCATAGCAAGCCACAGGCAAGAAATGAAGGACAGCGCCCATTCCTCTCCCTAGAAGAACCAACTACTACCTTTCAGTAGGCATCAATCCTGAAAATCTAGGGAAGAACCTAAAACTCCAAATGGGTCCAAAACTAAATGAATAATTTTCAACTTTATTAGAAAATAACCTGCCACGGAGGGATGGCATTTGGAGAGGAAGGGAATGAGGAAGGGGGGAGGAGAGATTGAGAGAGAGACAGAGACAGAGACAGAGACAGAGACAGAGACAGAGAGAGAAGTTTTATCATTTTAAATGAAACTTCAAAAGAAGCCTCAGGTCAGTCTAATCATCGTTAAATATACTTTTAGTGGAAATATCAGAAGCTGTGTGCAGGGACAGAGGACCTGCCAAGGTTTGGCAGGTTCTTTAAATTGGGAGAAATCACTAGAGATTAAACACTCGACCTCTTTCTCTTAAGGACAGGTTACTTCTAGACTCTTTCTATCAAATGGAGATAAATCTACTCTTAAAATCTCAGCAAGAGAATATAAGTTTTTTGCTATTATGATATTTAATCATGGCATTAGAGAAAAATGTATTTAATTTCAATCCATTCTGCTGGGTCAGTTTATGGTGGTGAGGGTGGGTTTGCTCCGAATCTGTAAGTTACACAGTGCAATCCCTTAACCTTTTCTGTTCAAACTCTCTCCACTGCTCTTCATTTACAGCAGCTGCACTGAAAATGATTCGGAAGCTGAATAGTACTGAACACATAGATTATCTGACGTCTTTTAAGCTAGACTATTTTAGTAATTGCAGTATTATTTCTCAAGTTAGGATACACGTTCTGTTTACCTCTAAATGGGCTTCATATTGATAATGAAAGCCAGAAAGACTATTTCTGCACCTGCCAAGAGTTAGGTATCCCTCACATCATATATGCAGGTTTAGCTTTCTAAACAAAAGTACCTCCCCTTTCTGGATCCCTTCCTGTTTATCTCTGACCATGCCTAAGAATTTACAAAAGTTGCCCTCAATTTTGATGTTAGCTTCTGGGGTCCTCCTGAAGCTTGGGGTCAGTTTGTCTCCTCTGTCATTTTGGATCTTATAAAGCTATTAGACAACAGGTCCGTGCAGGGCTTCTAAGGAACTATCCCAGTTTGAAGCTGATTCACTGATAACCAATCTACAACTAGATGCTGCATTTAACTTTTTCATGCTGATACTTTCCATTTCATTTGAATTTTTATATTACATGTATCTGTACCCTCAATGAAAACCTATGAGGGTGCATTCATTACAAAATGCTTGTATGCAGGCTTCTCTGTGGGTACATACAGTAAATTAAGATGCCCTTCTGAGATCAGTAAAGCTGTGCCCTGGAATGCTACAGCATTTAACCACAGGCTTGATCCCACTTCCTTTGTAAATCACCTTGGGCATGTGCTTTCTGAAATATGTACATGAATTATTGCTTTATTTTCATACTGTGGGTATTGTTTATTATGGAAGGGCCATTAACCCTGTAAGATGCAGATAATCTTCCACTTGCTTGTCTACAGCACAAGATCATTTACTGACACACTGATTAAATATATTATGACAGCAAAGCTAGTAATCCACAAGGTGCGGGCACCGGATGAGTTTAATGCACTGTCTCGGTCAGCTTTCTGCAGAACTCTTTCTGTAGCTAACTTGATACTTTTCAAATAAAGAGCATCACATTATCAGGAACCATTTCACCCTCATATCCTCATATACATTGCTCTCCAGAGAAAACCAAAGTAAAGGGTTTCTATAAAAATCGTACTTACAAAGTACCACTCTTGATTAAGTTTATTATTAGTGCCCAGAGTATGTGTACTCTTGATACCTGGAATACTGAACTTGAGGTTTCTCCTTTAGTACAAACAATAAAACAAATCTCAGGCTGCCCTTCACCAAGGCAAGTGGTACAATAATTGGTGTTCCTCAACTTAGGTTTAAGCCTAAGCCTGTGATGGAAGCTTAAAGCGAGTGTGATACCTAAGGATGCACTCCACATACAACCGCACATAAAGATACATTATAAATTACATTTTCTATGTACTGTCTGTATACACATGCACAAGCTGCTATAATTTAGTTATTTACTACGTACTACTAGTGCTGTAAAATGTCATTTTCTAAGCATACATCTAAGGCTTAAGTCAGCATTTTTATGATATCATCTGTACTGGGAAAACATTAAAGGCTCAATATTTAATAAACATAATAAACATCCCCATGAAACAAATTGTTCATAAACTACCTGTTTAATTTTTCAAGGTTCCTGAACCACATATTTTCTTATTAGTTGTGAGCCTGCTGGGTTGGAGGATAGATAGGGGCTGTCAGGGATAGAATATAATGTAGCGGTTTTATGAATTATTTCTGTGAGGAAAAGCCTATTACAGCTGACAAGAGGGTGATGATATTAGCCCATCATCATTCAGACGGCACCACCCTTCCCCCTTTCATCCGTCAGACCCCTCGTATGGGGCTGGAAGACACACCGTCTTCACGCAGCCAACACAAAGACAAATTTTACTCTTTTTCTGAGTCCATGAAACATTTAGTATTTCATTTTGAATCATGGCAGACGACAGAAACAAATGGCCTAATGAATCTCGCTTATTGTCTCTTGCAAATCTGAAGATGAGCTAAAAGTAAAATCTGTTTCTTTTCTTTTTTTCCGTTTTTCACCCTCTTTCTTTATTTCCTGTTTTCTTTTTTGATACATTTCTTCACCCTGGAAAGATTTCAGCTGCATTGAGTGTAGACACTGAGGGTACAGAATTATTTTCATAAACACATTGCTTGATTTGGAAATCAATTGCATGAGTCTTAGATGGCTCTTTTCTCCATCATCTCCCTGTAGTTCTCATCAGGACAATATACATGATCACCATATTTTTGCTTTACAAAATATAAGTACAAAAAGAGGCAACATTGGAAAGAAAACTAAGAAAATTCTTTTTTTTTTGGTACTGGAAATCAAACTCATGACCTTGCACTTGCCAGGCAGGCAGGCACTGTTTCATCCCCAGCCTGAAAATTCTTAATATATTTGGGAAAATGGCAACTATGTGTCAAAAGGCAATAAAAATTACACACCTGTTTTGTTTTACTTAAAGTAATAGTAAGTCCACATCCTCCACAGTGCCAATTAGAAGTAATTT
>RJWT010002638.1:0-39911 GCA_004365215.1 Cuniculus paca | reverse complement strand
TAGGGGTAGGTGGAGAATTCATGAACAAAAGTCGAATTGCATGGGAAACACTTCCCAGAATCAACAACTGGGATCTTGTCTTGTTAAAAAGTTTTTGCATGTCAAAAGAAGTCTCCAACAGAGTGAAAAGAAAACTCACAAATTGGAAAAAAATCTTAGTCAACTGCCCTTCAGACAAGTCTTCTATCTAGAGCATATAAAGAATTAAAAAAAATCATGCTTTTGAAATTCAAAGACACAATCCAGAAATGGGCATTTGAGATGAAAGCACACTTCTCACCTGAAGAAATACAAATGACAAATAAATACATGAAAAAATGTTCAGCATCATTGGTTATTAAAGAAATGCAAATTAAAACAACTCTGAGATTTCATCTCACTCCAGAAAGAATGGCCAGGATCAAGAAAACCACCAACAATAAATGCTGGAGAGGCTATGTGGAAAAAGGAACCCTTCTCCACTGTTGGAGGGAGTGTAGACTGGTGCAGCCACTGTGGAAATCAGTCTGGAGGTTCCTCAAAAAGCTAGGATTGAAAGTTCCATTTGACCCAGCTCTTCTACTTCTGGGCATATTCCCAGAAGAAGTGAAATCGTCATACCACAGTGATATATGTGCACCCATGTTTATAGCAGCATAATTTGTAATAGCACAATCTTGGAAACAACCCAAATGCCCATCAATTGAGGAATGGATGAAAAAGATGAGGTACTTTTTTACAATGGAGCACTACTCAGCTATAAAGAAGGATTACATTGAGGCTTTTATAGGTAAATGGATGCAACTTGAGACCATATTCATAAGAGAAATAAATCCAACTCACAAGTGTAAACACCACATTGTCTCCCTAGTGTAAGAAACTGAAAGACTCAATAAAATACAAAATCCCCAATAAATATGGGGAAAGGGTAAGAAACTGCTAATGGAAAAAACAATTCAGGGAAAAGGAGAAAAGGAAGGGAAAAGAAAAGATATAAATTTGCATATATATATATACACTTTAGACTGAAAAGATGATTGTACTACTAATTCTATTAGTTCTTAGAAGAAAACAGTTAACATTCATAGGACTGGACCAATTCCGTATGCCTATACCTGGTAAACTGAGCAACTCTGGAAGACAACTATATGAAATAACAACCTTTGGTATCTTCCCATCACCTAATTTAGAAAGCCTATGTTGTTATTGTTTTGCATTCTTTATTACTGTTATTTATCTGTCTTTATTGGTTTTTGTTTTTCTTGTGCTTTGTTCTGCTATTTCCTCTAGCACAGAAAGGATGGATGTACAAGTATATGCTTATACATGCTTAGAACTACTCCCAAAGAGTTTACAAGAGCAGATTTTATTAAATATCAAAATATGAACAGCTACATTGAAGAAAATGAGACATTATGGTAGCCATAGCTGATTTCCTATCTTCAGGTTCTGAAGTCCAATAATGCTTTTATTCTTTGATTTGATTGGTTTAAGTCTGTTTTCTACTATTTGATTGCAGTATGTGAGAAGATATGATCAGCTTTTTTGAAGAAAACAAAGGATATTAAGGTAGTCATTGTTGATTTGTTATTGTCTGATTTGAAGGCCTGTGATGCTTTCACTCTTTGTTTTAGCTGGATTTATTATTATTATGTTTCACTTGAGTTTATTGTGTGTGAATGTATGAACAACCATTTCGAAGAAAAGAAGAGACACTAGGGTAGCCATTGTTAATTTCCTGTTGTTATGTTTTGAAGACCTGTATTGCTTGTAGTGTTCTGTTCTTATCTGCTCTGTTGTGTTTTACTGTTTTGTTTTGTTTTGTTTTGTTTTTATTCTCTTTAAAATAAAAAAAAAAGAGATGGGTGGCTCTGTTATCTTATTTTACACAATTAATTTTGTAGCCCGTTTCAATGAAGTGAGCAAGAAGGAGAAGTAACATACTTAATAAGCTAACCATCTGCCACTTCTTTTAATCCTTATGACTTTTTTTTTTTGTTACTAGTTATCAAACTCACAACCTTGCACTTGCCAGGGAGGCACTTATGCCAGTGAGCTAAATCCCTGACCCAACATTCTTGACATATAGGAATTTATTGTTTACATTTTGGGGTCCCAGGAAACTTAAGCTCAAAGAGGTTAAGAAAGTTTCCCAAGGTCAGCAAGGAACTGAGAGGATTTGAATTTAGGGTTTTCTGCTTTCTTTACAGTCAGTATTCCCACCCACCTACACTGGCTGGGAGGCAGTCCAAATCTGGAAAACTCCTCACTACCAACTTGTACTTCGTCCTTGCTCCGGGTCTCCATAAAGGCCTAATGGCACCAGCTTGTCATCAGCCCTACTCTAGTACATCTCTCCATTTTATGAGCTCTTCTGTCTCCCTCCTCAGCAAGGAAATTTGTCATAAGCTCAGCCCGAGATCAGTTTTCTTATCATTTTGAATGTGGGTTCATCTCCCAAACTGGTGATGTCTGGCTATGCAACTTGACCAAATCTGATAACATGTCTGAACTTAATTTATCTACCTGCAATAGGGACTAATAATTACTCACATTGCTATATGTTTTCCAGGCACATTCCCACTCCCATAGTTTTATTTTGCCTTTTTTGGAGTTAAAATTAATTGCTTCAGAAATAGCTCAGTTCATGTAGTTTGTCCTCACAGCATCTCTACAAAGTAGGCATATTATTATTCCATTATTATTATTATTCCATTTTAAGAACTAGGAATCTAAGACTAAGTAATTAATTCATCCAAAGTCACATATCTGCAAAGTGAAGGAGCTTTTTTGAATTAAGTATTCCAACACATGATTTCTACCTTCTACAAAGAGGGATCAAGTGCTCTTCTCATTTTTCAAGAAAGAAAACTAAGGCCTGCGAGTCAAGTTCAAGGCCAAATTCGCACAGCAGCAGGGTAAGTTTAAGAACAAAGGTAGACTTCAAAGATGTGGCTCTTATGACAAAACTTTACACCTCTCCTCCAACTTACAAGAATGTGGAGACTCAGAGGTTTGGTGCTGTTCATGACATGAAACAAATTCTGTTTGGATAAAGCCTGCAGCCACAGCTCCTGCCGTCTGCCAAGGTCTAGAGTCTACCCAAGACCTTCCTCGGGCAGTCTTGCCTCCTGTGGTCCTTGCTCACTAAGCGATCCTGCTGGCTCTGTGTCCCTGCCCACATCTGAGGTTTATGGCCAGGGCTGCCCTCACACCTGTGGGGAAATCCTCCAGCGGCCTCCTAACCTTAAGCTGTGCACAGCCCGAGGCCCGAGCACCTGATTTTCTCAGAAGGCATTGTTCTCCACCCGCAAGATGCCCATTTTGGGTGGCAAGGGCCAAGGTCACTGTAGGAAAGGAATGAATAGAGAGATAGCCGGATTCCGTGACCTGATTTTGGCAAAGAAAAACAGGGGAGTTGGAGTCCCAGTGACCAGCCCCAGAATCTTTCAGAGAGTTAAGATTTTGACTTGGCCTGGAGTAACCTATTGCTGGATCAGCTGGTACCACTGTTGCCAAAAAGCCCAAGAATGACCCAGAGCCATCCCCACGGGGAGCCCTCTGGCCCCAGAAGCCTCTTGGATGTGGAAGCAGGAGCCCGTGTTCTCCAGGAAGTGCGCATCTCTTCCAGCTGAGGCCGGAAGGGCTGCTCTGGAAAAACAACGCCGAGCTCCCAGGAGTCGACGGTTCTGTTTCATGCTCCAGCTTTCCCTTCTCTCTTCCTTCGACTCTCTATCACAGAGCCAGTAAATTCCAGGTCCAAGAATCAGACACACAAGCTTAAGTATCACATGGTTTCTCCTGTATGAGAGATGCAAAGTATAAATGAATTAAAGAGCAAAATACAAGATATAGGAAACAGGGAGATAGATCTTTTTGCAAAAGAGAAAGGGACCAAGAGATGGCGGGAGGAGGGAAGGAGAAGATTAAAAAGGAATTAAGATGTGTTATATACATGTACCAACTCCCCGCAACAAATGTAATCAATATGTATTGCAAACCTATACTAATAAAAATGTTTTAAAAATACTCATTTGCCATATCATTAGCTGTGTGACTACAGGAAAACTCCCTAAACTCTCCCTGCCTTAGCTTTTTCTCTAGCCTATACAAGATGTTAAGTCTTTGCAGTTTCTGAGAATCAAAAATAGTGGGTACTAAATGCCCGATATTTAATACTGATACTTTAGTATTTCTATTACATGGTATGATAAGGAAACTAGATAAAGGATTTTATCTCTGAGAATACCAGGTAGCTTACTGCAAATTGAGACTTTCAGGAATAAGTCCTTAATTTGGGTTCAAAAAAGATTTACTTATTACATTACAAATAAACATGTACTTATTATCTTACCTATTACATTGTATGAGAGAGTATTGCAGAGGTAGCTCCAGAGCTCTATCCCTGATCGTCAATGCCTCTGTGTTTCTCTGGGTCTTTCTTGGTCCCTGTATATATGTCACTGTTATCTATTATCTGTCACTAAACAACAAATACACACTTACACACCACACCCCCTCAGGTTCTTCAACCCTAAAGAGTGGAAAAATGATTATAAGTTCATTGCCCAAGCTCTTGAGAAAGCAAGAAATTCTGTGATGATGGATGGGCTCAGAGCTCCTGTCAGTAAAGACTGTGTCGGTCAGGGACGATGACCATGGGGACATGTTGGAGGTTCACTGGTTTGACAAGAGCAGGTTCTAGAGCAGACTGATGTCAACTGTGCCTTGTGAGTGTTTTATTGTTCCAGCTTAGAGTCTAACTGCATTGTACCAAGCCCTGTTCTCCCACCACATGCTTCCCTGTGTGTTGTATGCCCACAACAGATAACTAGACTCTAAAACTGCGTTATCAGAAGCCTAGCTATTCAAACTAGGGGCCTTTGCAAGGTCAGGGAGGAGGATATTACTGCAAAGTGCAGAAGATGACAATTAGGTTGTGCATTCTAAATGTTCCAGGCTAACTACTTGAGCATGCTTCTAGATTGAGAATGGGGAATTGGTGGCGGGGAGGGAAGGAAGAAAAGGAAGGCAAGCCTCTTATCTGAAGTTGGAATCCTTCCCTGAAGAAGCACACATCTGGAATTCATTCCCCGCAGCAGCAAGCCACAAACCAGCTTTCTAACCGGACCCTGCCCAGCTGCTGTGCGATTGCGACCCAGTGCAGTCTGTGTTTTGCAAGGGACTGAGAGAATTCGTCTCCGACAAATGTTCTTACCAAACTTAGTTTTCAAGCCATGGCTCATAAATATACAGTATTTCAGTGAAAAAGTACAGAATGTCCTCCTGGAGTTGACAAGCAAATAGTTTCATAAATAACCCTCTTGACACGTGCAAGATGTTAACATTTTTGAGGTTTTGGGCAGGGGCAGATGCAGATTTAATTGCTCGAACCAGTCTGGAGCCACAAGTGGGCTTGGATGCTACCTCCTGGGGCCCGCTGGAAATGTTTTTCTTGGCTTCAGAGTCCTCGTGTTGCTTGTCAGCAGTGAGGACAAAGGCTTCTCCTCACAAGATTCTGGGCCAGGGCCGTGCCCTGCACAGGTGACTCTGACCAGAGGAGCAGTCAAGGCACCCACCCACAAGGGACAGCAAATAAAGTGCAGCTCCTTATGCAGAAGGAAGGCTGGGCTGAGCCTCAGTATTAACTGTTGCAGAAGTGGTGAGTGCCCAGCCTGAGGAATGTTTACATAAAAAAGTGAGAAAGTTCCAGAGAACCTTCTTATTTTGATAGGTTTTGTTTTTGTTTTTGTTTTTGTTTTTGTTTTTGTTTTTGTTTTATAGCACACTGTACAGATTCCAGAGTGGGCCAGGTCAAACACTTAAGTCTATGGAGATTTTAGCACAACTGGATCCTTACATAGTGGGTAAGACAGATTGAAGTTTGTTTAAAAAAAAAAAAAAGGGTGTTTCACACTGATACTGCGGTGTTGCTAGAATTCCAACTTAGTCACATGCAGAGTGTGTTATCTGGGTAGAATGACTGATGACATTATAACCATGAGCTCCTTGATAGTCATTTACATGGTGCTTTATAGTCCCTCCCCCCAACCCCGCCACAACTACAGCGTAACTCCAGAATAGCCTTGTGGGATAAAAGGGGTGGGTGAGGCTCATTTCCATTTTAGAGATGGGAATGTAGAAGCCAGGTGAGAAGATAACTGAGTAGCACTCCCAGGGAGTAAATATCAGGACGAGGATTTGAATTTAAGCCTTGGCCTCTTGTGGCTATGTGTGTTAGCAGATGGTTGGGTTATCAGACATCCTAGAAAATCAGAGAGCAGGACCTAAAGGAAGTGAGTGCCAGGACAGAAAGATTTTAATGGCCAACTAGAAGAGATGGCTCTGGGCATGCGGGACTCTGTCCCCATGGGAGATCAACAGCACCCAACTTTTATTATGCCTTAACCAGGAGTGAGGAGGGCGACCGGTCACACCAGCTTTCAGCACTGCCTACCTGGGACTGGCAGTGGTGGTAGACACACTGTCACTATGATCTCTGAGGTGTGAGAAGGGTGTTCGCAGGTCTCGCTTACAATGTATCAACATAGCAGCCTGCTTCTAAAGGTGGTCCTAAATTCCCCTGTGAAGACAGGAACTTTAAAAATGTTTTAAAGTAGGGAAAGAAATTTCTCCATCCTCTCATTTACTAGCCATATTGTATTTCCGTATAGCGACCAAAAAGGTCTAAATCAGTTTGCAATGGAAGTTATTGATAAAAGTAATAGTAATAACCACTGTGAGGGACACACACCTGGTCTCACACACTTGGCTTTAAAAAAGGCTCTGGCATTGGAGACCACACCTGTTACCTCTTGTACTGGCTCTAACGTTTCTATAGGGTCATGAGCATTAAAAAGGGGTGGGGAGCTGTGGAAGGAAAATGTCATAAAGGGACATTCAGGGGGAGAGTTCAGTGCAAAGGAGTTGTGATTATCCACCTGGCACTGGGCATAAGGACATACAAGGAGTTGCGTGCTAAACAAGAGCAAGCTGAACAATGATTGGGAATTACAGGGCGTAGCTGTGTTCACCGGGCCTTATCACCCCACAACGCCACAGCTGCAGCAGGTGTGAAAGCGTCGCAGGGGGAAGGGATATAAAGTGGTTTATGCTTAGATCACGATGGTGGTGGTCGAGGTCCTTCAACCAGAGTCCTGATTGCCGAGCTTATGCATCAGGCCGAGTTGAGCTGCTGATCTATGGAAACAGTTTACTGAGTGGGCTGAAGTCAATGGGAGCACAAATAGGAAATGGATTTCTTTTGCCCTCTAAATGTTGCACTCCCGGATGCTCCATAGACATCCTTGTACAACTTGACATCTTGAATTAATCCATACTCTGCTTTCTTATCAGGGTAGGTTAACAAGAACTATTTTGGTCACTCACACTTAGTTTCAGGTATTAGATGGTCACTTGGAGACTGCATTGAAACTTCAACCTCCCCACCCCCCAGCACCAGTTAAAACCCACCCACCCCCTAACTTGGGCTATAGGGATCTATAGTGGGTATGGAATGGGAACAAGTATTCTCTTTTTTATTTTTCATCTCTGTGGTTGGTTCCTTCAGAGTCTGGGCAAGGAGCGGGATTAAGGAGAAAAGGACTCTTACACAAACGTTGCAGTTGACCACCAGTGTTCTCTTTAGGAGAGTTGCCTTCTTGCCGGCTCACATGGGTGCATGTGCTGATCCCCAGAGGCCCTGAATGAACGTACAGGCTGATCTTTTATGACCCTCCTGGGCATCTGCCCTGCTTATCTATTCCATGTGTCCTATTGCTGGGGGCCCAGAGGAAGTCTCAAACTGTGTTGGCTTCTGTGGCTTCCTCTTGGTCCATAGTAAACTCAAGTCTTTTCTGGCCAAATGAAAATGGAATTTTCCCTACCAAGCCCCATCTCCTGTCCACTTTCCCTCCTGCCTTCTATAACGACCAGGCTCCAAGGTCCTAAATACTGCCAAATGCAAACCGTGCTATGCCAGGGGTCCTCCCACTGCTCTTAGTCCCTGTGCCACAATGGCATTGAATCTTTCCATTATGCATCATTGTAAAACCTGTTCAGCTGTGGGGCAGTAGCCTCAGGTCTTCTAGGCATCCCGTCTCTGTGAATGTTTCTCTTAGCTGCATTCCCTTTCTCTCACACACTTGGCTTTAAAAAAGGCCTTTTGAATTCCTGTCTTCTATTGCTGGTTAGTGGGATTATCATCGCTGAGCTGGTTTTGCCATCCTGTCTTTATTACGTGTTCAAGGGAAGTAGTGCCTTTGTACAGTATGTATGATACTTCTATTGCACTCAGTGTGCGGCCTTTAATTGAATTTTAGATGTGGCAGACACTTAAATTGAACATCCTGTTCACACACCTATACCTTAAAACAACACATTCTGGATGGCTCTGATTATCCTCATTTAAAGATTAGGACACTGAGGCTCAGAGAGTTGAGTGATTTGCCAAAAGACACACACAGCAAGGCTGTGACAGAGGGTGAACTGAGTCTCACTCTGGTCTATCTGATTCCAAAGGAGGTGCTTTGAACATGGGATGTGAAGACAGCAAGAAAGCCGTTGGCCAGTAGTTCTGAAGACATGGCTAAAGATAGCAGAGATGGAAAGGACGCATTCTTAAATCAGTGTCCCATTCATATTCGCTTTCTTTTACATAATTGTCCCTTAGTATCCTAAAAACACAGTACCCTAAAGCCTTGATTTTGATTGTTTGTCAGGAATGGTGGGGCTGAAGTGGTTAGTTAACCCACACCTCTCGAAAACCCAATCATGCCAGCCTTAATTAACAGACACAACCGGCTCCAGTAAAGGGGGAGGAGGGTGATGTGCAAACAATGACACCATTCGAGCTGACAACACCTTTATGACTAAGGAAGGCACTAACCAGCATTCCCTGTGCCATGTCAGTCCTCACGCTGATTGCATTCACATCTGTGATCGCTTTTATGCGTTCCCTGTAATAAAGCAGTTGGAAAAAGAACGGAACTACCGGCCCATTTTCCCATAAGAAAACTGAGATCCATGAAGATGAAGGAATTCCCAGTTTCCCCCAGCAGGCAAAAGGCAGAGTAAGGAATGGAAATCCCATCTCCTCCCCCAGAGCCCCTGCCTCAAGTGAGACTGTTCAAAAGTGCAGTACATTCAGGAAGGCAGCAGAACAGCAATTGCGTATTTCCTTTTTTTTTTCCCTAGGAGCAAATAGAAGACAAGTAAAGGGCTGAATATTGATAAGACGATCTTGATTCTGTCTTGTCCACCTCTGGGGGGCCCAAATGCACCATCTTCCACATTCCCTTCCTGTCTGTGAGAAATATTTCCAGTAATAACACTTATCTGGCAAGCACTTAGTATGTGCTAAGGTGTTATGCTAGGTGGTTGACGTGCACTTTTCCCTCATTCCACTTTACAACCAGGGGAAGAGGTACTTTTCACATCTATAATTGCTTCTCCAACACCCCTGAGGCCGGGTGAGTTTCAAAATTCAGGATTTTTTTTAATTCATGATTTTTTAAAAAATTATCTTTTATCTTTTAGATTTTAGAAAGGTCATACGGCATGTATATTTATACATTACCCAACCCTCAACAGAGACTACAACAGCATATTGTTAACTAGCAATTCATATTTCTGTGACAAAATGTAGACATTGTCAGAAAAGTAGGATAGATAAAAGGTATGAATAGATTTGTCAACTTCTGCACCCAAGTAAGCAATGAAGAAATTTGTGGTTTTCAGAACTCTTTGGGTTGTGGAATTGCAAATGAGGGATGATGGATCTGTATTGTTATGCTTATTTCACAGAAGGAGATAGAGAACTTCAGAGTTTCTCCTCCGGGACAAAAGGCTGCTAAATGAGAGTTCAGATACAACCGCCTGACTTTAGTACCTGCTCCCTTAAAGATAAGGCCTCCAAGGAACAAGCAGCTAACTTCATTCACTGAGGTCTGGAGCTATCGAGTTGTTAGAATCGCTTATCTAATTTGAAGAACGCACGTAGTCTATGCTGTCTAGGTACTCTAGGCTCTGAATCCTTGTTACTAAAGTGCACTCCATGAACCAGCCACGTCGGCATCATTGGCAGGTGGTTAGAAACACAGGGCATCAGGCCCTGCCTAGGGCCTGCAGGATCAGAAATACACACCAAGGAGCTCCTCAAGGGGCTCACGGGCACAGACCAATTTGAGTATGATCTAAAGTATGATCTCCACACAGCAACCCCATGACATAGGTGTTGTCATGATCTACCGTATATCATCACATTGAGGTCAAGAAAGATTAAAAGATTTAACCAAGGCAAGGTCTTACAACTGGTATGTTCCTGTCATGAACAGAGATCAGCCAGACTTAGGGTCCAGGCTGCTCCCTCTGTCTTCTTCCTGTTGCAAGGGGAAGTGAAGCCAGGAGTACCCTCAGGAGCTTTGGATAGGGCTGTTCCTCTGAAATGGTTAGGAGAGAGAGATGCAAACTCAAGCTGCTCATCGGTGACCTCTAAACAGCCTCCCTCTACTTGTCCCCACTTTCTCCTTCAGCTTCTTTAGCTATCATTGCCATAAAGCTGTTCACATCTATTCTCATTCTCCTCCTTCTGGGAAAAGGTGTGATTTTACTTCCTAATTCCACTTGAACACAGACAGGCGCAGACATGTGGCTGCACTGGCCAGTGAAACGTGAGGGAAAGTGCTACATGTCATTTCTGGGGAGATGAGTTTCATTGTCGATGTGAGACTGCACAGCAACCCTTGACCCCTGCCGTAGGAGTCCTGCAAGAGCTCATGCAGCTGGAAGCCTTCAATAGCCTGGGTCCCTGAGTGTTTACAGGGACAGAACCACCACCAACCCAAACTGGACATGTAGTACCAAGGTGAAAATCTTTGTGCTTTCAATCTGCTGAGGTTTGGGGGGTTTTTGTTACCCTGGTATAACCCAGCCATTCCTGGCCAATTCTCTGACTCATCTTCCTTTCCTCTAGAGAGACTGATTTATGCTGCAGGAATGCCAGCCAGCAGCTCCGTGGGTGGGAAAAATGTACCTGATTTTATGTGCCCAAGCTAACAGCCTCTTTTCCTCTACTGCTTGTGAGAGTTCATCTCTTTTTTCTCCTTTCTCAGTGTCAAATACGTTTCTGATTTGTTTTCCTTATTGAACCTCTACAACTCCTTATTTTCCGAGGCTATTTTTAGTGGCTCCATCCTACCCTGAAGAAAATAGTACGTATCTTGGTACCCAGGGCTTTTTTAGCTCCTTTTAATGGGAGAGGATAACACATATCAACAATTCTTTTAGCCACCATGTCATTTCAAGAGGCTCAGAGAACATAATGTCTCCATAAAATGAGTTTGGGTTTTTAGTCTCCAATCTCCTCATTGTCCATAAGGAGATTTCAACTGTACTCTTTAAACCTGGTGATTTTTAGGTCTACTGAATCAATCTCTGGAAGCAGGACTCAGAATCCTGTCCTTTAAATACTCCCTGGGTGATTTATCTATAGATAATTGAGGATGGGTATTTGGAAAGTCTTGGGTTGGCCTTGTGTCCTATATAGAGAGACATACATATTTTAGCTCATACATACCCATCATTAGGTCATTATTGGCAAAAATGTAATTAAAACTATATTCTTCAAGGGTGTTTATAGTAACTTCATTCATAATTGTGATAATTTGAAAGCAACCAAGATGCCCCTCAGTTGGCGAATGATAACTGTGGTGGATTCAGATTGCAAAACATTAGTCAGTGCTGTAAAGAAATAAGCTAGTAAGCCATGCAAAGCTACAGATAATCTTAAATCATATTACTAAGTGAAAGAAGTCAATCTGAAAGGGATACATATGACATGATTCCAGCCATATGACATTCTGCAAATTACTGTGGAGGATCAGTGGATGCCAGAGGTATGTGGGGAGACAGAAGTGAATAGTTGAAGCATAGGAAATGTTTAGGGCAATGAAACTATTTAGTGTGATACTATAGTGGTGGATTCATGTCATTAAAAATTTATCAAAACTCCAGAATGCACAACACGAGAGTGAACCATAATGTACACAATGGACCCTGGTCGATTATGATATGTAAATATAAGTCAATCAATTTTAAAAACTGTACTGCTCTGCTGAGGAATATTAATAGTGAGGGAGCCTGTGGGTATGTGTGGGCAGGGGGCATAAGGGAACAATCTATTCTTTCTGCTTGATTTTTCTATGCACCTAAAAGTGCTGTAAAAATAAAGTTTTCAACATTCTCTTCCATGCTTCTGGAAGAAATGATGTCTCCTTGCTGAGAGAGGAGTTGGAATGTCCCAGAGCTCTACAGAGTTGCCATTTGCCAATGTCTTCCATCTACCCAGCAGGGCCAATCAGGACAGAAGAAGGGTCAGAATGTAGCTGTAGTTGTGTGGGAAAGTCCTTAGGCCGTGGACTCGAATAAGGACCTGTGTTTGCAGCGATTGTGATCTATTTCTTGTCTGGCAATTTGCTGTCAATTTTCTGCACACTGTCATCACAAGGAGAGATCTGGGAAGTTAGGACTTCAGATCTTCTGCATTTGTTATGTAACGGCCACAATCACAACAGTCTGTGGAGATCAGAGAGAAAGCCAGGCTGAGGAAATCAAGCAGAAGAGAGTGCCATGTACCCCAGAAGCATCTAGAAGTAAGAAGTCCAAGCAGACTGTGGGCAGAGTCAAGAAAGAAGCAGAATACAGAAGCTAGATGATCAGAAGTCAAGTAGAAGTTTGCGATGAATAGAAAGTAGGAACATTTGACCCCAGAACAGCTTCTCAACAGTTTTGTTCCCTAAGGGCAACCACTGTGAAAGCAAGACAGCCACTCCAGTCTACTGGTGTGTGCAGCTGTGAGGACACAGTGGGGCCTCCCTGTGGTGGGCAAGATGTGCTCAGCATTTAGGATACTACTGGTTCATCAACTGAACTCGTATAAGAGAGTGGCCAGTTTTCACGAAGACCTCCAGGAAGTCAGCTGCTGAATTGAAGCTTTCCTATTTCAAGAAGGAAAAAAAACTTGTTAAAAAAGTCAAGGAAAAATACAAGGTCCTGAGTTTGATTCCCTGTTCTTCCCCCCGACCCCAAATGTCAAGAAAGTACCACTATTTTATGCTTACAACCCCCCCAATCCTTTCTCCTTAGTCCCAATTCTAATTAAATTTACTAGCAGTCAAAACCCTTCCCTTTGGTATATTATAGCTTGTGAATATTTTAAGAGAACATCTGTTAACACTTAAAATGAGTTGAAATGAAAAGATCAGCTTAGTTTGTGGATAGCCATGAAAACATTTCATGAAAGAAGCAGAAATTGGTTGTATTAGTGTTTACACAGAAGAAACAACGCTAATGATAGTAGTAGCAATTATCGTAATAAAAGTGGTAATAATAAAATGTTAGTCACTGTGGAGTCTCTCTAAGAAGGTCAAAGATTTGTTATTGGTCTGTGGTTTCCCAGCCTTTGCTCCTCTCTGTTAAAACTCACTTTCAATATAAGATCCAGCATAATTTACACTACAGTGTGAAAAACTTTCGGTGTGAGTGTGATGACTGTTTCAGGGAAAGGGCTCCCTGAATTGCATTTTAATGATGTTGTGAGAGTTTCAGCCTGCTGATGTTGGGTTTTAACACTGAGGGTACAAACTGGGGATAGGCTGGGTATTAGGGACAGAATTTGAGTGGGTACAGACTAGGTGGAGTTGGGGCTTTTTGGGGTCCTCTCTTTGTCCTTAAATCATATAAGCGAAAACTTTTGAAGTTGCAAAGGACTATTAGAAGCCAATGGAAATTATTTTTCATATTTCTGGTGACCAAGAGCAGATGCAGATGTCAGGGGCAATAAGAAGGAATGGAAGAGCCAAAGCCAAAAAGCGAATTATTAACAATTTCTAAGTATATGAAGCATGAGGGTACAGAAGTTGAGAAACCACTGTTCTTGCTACCGATTTCAGAAAAATAAGCACCAGTGACAGCAAACGGAAGTTAAAAGAGACACAATATTAACTGATAGGAGAGGAAGGGGTGCTGAGCTGTTATTCATTAAGTGTCCACCATACAGCAGGTACTGTGCTAAGTGTTGGCAGTATAAAAATAAAAGCCAGACTCCGGCCCTGAGCAGCTCCCAGAACCGTGAGCCTACTGGATTGTTTGTTCCTCAAAGACAAAAGCGCACACGCCAGGTCATTGTCTTCCCAGATGTGTGCTTTTCTCCCAGTAGATGCCTGATAGATATGTGTCACATGGATGAGACTGAATCAGTGGGAAAGGCGCAGGAGTCATCTGGTTGCCGCAGATCCTGTTGTTCAGCCCGCGGCTGATTTATTTCTTCCTGGAGGCAGGAGGGTGACTGACAGGGATCTGTGTTTCATTAAAGACTTCCGCTCATCCTTAGTCCCTATTCCCCAATGTGACGTTTCTGGAGGAAGTTACCTGGTCTTCAGAGAAGGCCAGGTTTCACAAGTCAGCCCTGCAACTTCACCAGCCTTCCAGAGGCAAGTTCTCAAGCCAGTGCATTTATATTTAATTGTATGTTGTCACCAGTCATCTGCTGTTCCAAGAACAAGAACGCTGCTTCCAAAGCAGATACCTTTTTTGGAGTTCCATCTCCCAAATCTTGTCGACTGGAGTCAAAACAGCGCCTGGCAGCGTGACTGACAACTGCACATAGCCAAGCAGCACAAGAGTCACTCTAAGCAAGGGCTGGAAGATTTCCATTTTCCTGCCTGCCTTGGCGGAAAGAGAAGCAGGAGGTATGGCAGCCAAAAAGCTCCTCGCGGACCATCTGTGCATGCCTGGGAGTCCACTGGTAAGGGACACAGTTTCGTGGGAATCTCAGCCTCTTTCCTGCTCATCTAAAGCTGCTTCTGATTCCCTTTAAGCCCACGGCTGACGCAGACCTGTCTGCCTGGCAGAGCTCCTTCCTCCTCTTATTTTCCTTCACATTTCAATAAACCTCTCATGTCCTATTTACCAAATGCCATCGCAAAGGGACCACTTAATTAACAGGCTACCATTGTATGGAGGATGGTTTGGAAGCTTAGAGCCATTTAAGAAATCTCACACTGTTCCAGATGACAGGAACAGTGGGATGTGCCATCTGGGAGGGAGCTCCCGCCAAGACAGATGCCAGTGTTTCCATGATTAAGAGCCTAATATTATAACATCATAGTATGTTGTGCCATTTGGTGCGGAGGCACAGCCTCTGAGCGAGTGTTCTCAGGTCTCACCAAATCACTCAGCATCAAAACTTTTGCTCCGGCATGGGGTCCTGGTTTATTCTTCTCTTATGTCTCTTTCCCTTGTGGAGCCTGTGCAGGGCAAGATACATTGAAAGAATGCAATGAAAACTTACCAAAGAATTTGCTGTCCATGAGTGTGGCATACAGCTGGAGTGTAGCTCTTGAGTGCTACAAAACCAACTACAGATGAATCTTCAATTCCAAGGGTTGGTTACAAGACTAATTGGTTTTTTGACACATGGGCCCAAACTTCTTTTCAGTACCAGATTTGCCCTTCTATCATCCTGCCTCACTTTAACCCTTATCTCCAACTACTTCATCCTTTAACTTACTTTGATTGAGTATCTAGTATATACCAGGTATTGTGCTGGGCTGGCTGCAAAAACTTTAAAAAGTTTACCTGGTCTCCTTAAAATATAACATCCACAGTTTTTGCTGCTTGTACAAGAAACATCTATTCATTGCATTAGAAAATTAGAAAACTCAGACAAACAAAATTAAAAAAATGTAAGAACTATGTATAATTTCCAGGGAGCCTTTTTGTATACTTTCTCTTTGGCATCTCTTTGTGTATTTCCTTCTAGTCTTTTCTTCTGAATTATGTTCCGTGTGGACAGTTCCTGTACTGCTTCTTCATTAGGCCATTCTTGGTCTCTTTACACCGCAGCTTACTTCTTGTCCTTCTGGGAGAGGGCTCCTCACCTCCTTTCTGGCTATCCAAATCCTACTTTGTGCTACCTTCTGGGCTCACCTTCCTCTGGAAGGCTAATGTCATCCCCATCAGAAACATATGGCATTGGATCTTGTTTGGATCTTTGGATTGGATTTTGCTTTCTTCTGCGTAACTAGCTGTGGACTTAGGAAATCACTTCTTTGAACCTCAGATTCCTCCTCACTAAGATGGATATTAGAACCTTGCAGAATTATTGCCATAGTTACACCAGGCAGGAAGAATGAGGTGCTCGCAGATCCCTCTCTGCAAGCTCACAGCACTTGGAGTCTGTTGCCCACGGCTTGCTCTGGTTACATACACTCAGGGACTTCCGTTGTCCACAGGAGCCAATTCCCAGTGGTTGCTGTGGTTCATAAGACTCTTCCTTCATTCTCCATCCCAGCCACACCAACCTTCCCTACCTGCCTGGGGATGGGGGAAGCTGTGTGCACTGGTCCCTCTGCCTGGAACACTCTTCCCTTCTATCCATGCCTTTTTGCCTCTTTTTATCCTTCTCATCCTGGCTTGTCACATCATGAGAGAATCATGCCTGGGGTCTCTGGAATAGAGTAATCCCTCCCTGCCTCTCATAATGCCGTGGAGCTGTGTCTGGGGGAATCCTCACGGTGGGAACTTCACATCTGTGTCTTTTGCATTAATCTTTCCTCTTCCAGAATTAATATCCACAATGGGTGGGTACCATGTTTATTTTGGATCTCTAATAATTTCTAGTGCCTATCAATACCTGACACATAGTAGGTGCTCAATAGTAGGTGCCCAGTACATACGTTTGAATCATTAAGAGAATTCTTAATTTTTGGAATTTCCTAGCTGCCAACTCCCATGACTAGAAGCTGTTTATTGATCAGTTTTTCTTCCTGCAGTTGTCATTGTGGGCCACTTCACCCATGCCCAGGCCCTAGCAGAAGAATACTGTACTAGCTGTTGTTATATTAATGGTTCTTGTGCCTTTAAAGAGTGTCCATAAAGAGGCCAAATTAGTCCTATGCTATCCACACCACTTCCTAGATTGTTGTCTACCTTTCAATGGACAAATCTGTCTACCAGGGGCAGCCTAAACACCTCCTTCACTAGGAAGCCTTCTTTGCTCCCCACTTCCCACCAGAGTGACATTTATCCTGCTCTCTTGAGTACAAATATAACTGACCTCCCTCCTTCCCTCCCTGCACATGCCGTGGGCTGTGTGCTGGGTTGTTAGCCCCTCTGTCCTCTGGCGAGTCCTAAGTCCTCAGTAAGTCTCTCTGCATGACCTGCCCCCACATTCCTGATTCTCAGAACTCTTCTTCCTTCGCCCTTGTGCAACAGGTCCTGAAGGCTTTATTGCCCTTCAAACCATCCATGAGCCCTCCTATCTCTTGCCGTAGGTACATGCTGCTCTCTCTGGCTGAAACTCTCGCTAGCTCCTCTCCACCTGTCTAACTGCCACATGACCGTCTATGATCATCCGGGCTTCAGGGTCTCCGCCATTTGGAATCCTTCCTCTATTGGCTTGGTCAGGTTGAGTGCTTCCCATCGGTGCTGGGTTCTAGTAGCACCTTCCTGTAGTATTTTCCATAGCTTGTTTGCCTGTCTTTCCAGCTAGGCTGTGTCTGTCATGATGACAGGGGTCCCTGGCACAGTGTGTGCTGAATAACTAGCCCGTGAAGGGACACATGAATGAAGGCTGTCTTAGTCACCTTTGCAACTCTGTCTCCTCTGGCGCTGTGCTCTGCACATAGTAGGGCTCCAAAATGCTTGCAAGGTGCAAAGGGATGGAATTGAATACGTGCTTCTGGTCATACCAAGGGGCAGAGCACTTCACAGGGAGTCGCCTCCTCTGTATCAGCAGCACAGTCCCCGTGGGCACAGGGGGGCCAAGTGGCTGACGCATGGCTCTTCATTGAGTGTAACGAGGGATTCGGCCAGTTGTGTCCCTTCAGGCACTTCCCCTTCCCTCTCTGAATGATGACCCAAAGAGCGCTTGGCCCCAGAGTCTGCGCTACCCTTCGCCCCTTTGCAGTTTGCTACACTCGTGCTGGCTCTGACCTCAAGCCCTGGAACCCAAGCGGGTGGTCCAACAGCTACGCCTGCCCCAGTGTCAGTGTCCCGGTCCCCACGTTTTGCTTTCCAGACACACCTGGCCGCAGCCCCCGGCTCTGCAGCCCTTGGCCCCGCGCCCCTGCCACCTCGCGGCCGGCGCTCCTGCAAGTCTCCGGGGCGGCGGGCGGTGAGTCACTGCCCTTTTTTTAGCAGCCGCGCTGGATGTGTGTGCATCGTCACTCATCGCGGCTCCCCGGAGCCCGGGTGCTGCACCGCCGGCATCAGAACCCAAGGCTGGGTGCTCGGCCGGGTGCGGGGGAGGCGACCACGGCCTTGCTCACTGCACTGCCCGGGCTGATCCCTGCGCGGCCGCCAGCCTGGGGCGAAACCAACCAGGGAGCTCTCCCAGTAAACTGCCCGCTTCTGGGCGCTTGGGAACTGTGGGGAGGAAAGGGGAGAAAAAGCAGGAAGCAGCCATTTGTACGCGTGTCCATCTGTCTGTCCACCCCGCCTCCCGCTCATTCACCTGTCCACTCCATCATCTACCGCCCTGCCTTCCTCACCCAGATCTCTGCCTTCTCGTACCGGGGTCTGACATCCTAAGTGGCTCAGGTTCCTCCAGCCAGATCCCACTCCCTGATGTACTTCCCGTCTCTCTGTCTCTGCTCATCCTTCCATCCATCTGTCCTTCTGCTTCCTCATTCACTCAAGTAAATTGGTGTCGATTGTGCTGGATGCAGGGAATGGAAAGACGATCTGGACAGCCTCTCCCCTCCATCCTGTCAGAAGTAAAGAAATATGTAGAGTAGCTTCCTATTACAGTAGGATGATCACAGTAATAAAAGTAATTACAGTGGGATAAAAACAGCAATTAGAGCAACAATTAAAGCAGGATAATAGTAGTAATAATAGTAATCCCATTAGATTAGCATAATAATGGTAATAACAGTAGTAGTAACTAATATTTATTGAGCAGGATTTGCCAAGCAGTATTCTAAGCTCTTTACAGGCAGTATCTTATAGGAGACTCCTAACTCTAGTAGGTAGTTACAAATTTAGTATCCCTTATCTGAAATGTTTGGGACTGGAAGAGTTTTTCATTTGAGAGGCTTCCCCCCACCCCAGATTTTGGAATATTTGCATAGACGTTACTCAAAAAGTTTTGAATTTTGGAACATTTTGGATTTTAGGTTTTCAGATTATGGATGCTCAATCTGTTCCATTTTATTTTATTTATTTTATTTTTGTCTTTTTGAGACAGGGTCTTGCTATGCAGCTCAGGCTGGCCTTGAGCTCACTTTGTAGCCCAGGCTGGTCTCTAATTTGCTGGTGTCTAATGATCCTCCTGTTTCAGCCTTCCAAGTGCTGGAATTACAGACATGTGAACCTGTCCCATTTTAATGCCCAAATTACATAGAAAAGAATCAGGCTCCCAGAGTTTCAGGATCTCTAATGCCTGCACAGCTTTTAAATGATCTAACAGGATTAGAAACTAGTATTTGAAACCAGTGCTTCTAGCAGCTTTGGTGGTTGGCATTTCTTACCTACAATAAAAAGAGTTCAGAACCAGGTGTTGTGGTGCACGCATGTAATCCGAACACTCGGGAGGCTGAGGCAGGAGGATCATTGTGAGTTCAAGACCAGCCAGGGCAACAAAGTGAGCTCAAGCCCAGCCTGAACTGCATAGTAAGACCCTGTATCAAAAAAGACAAAAAAAAAAAGAGTTCAGTTGAATAACTATACTATCTTTCCAAGCCTCAGTTTTCTTCTTTGTGCAAACAGTGATACTTTTCAGGGCCAATGTGAATATTCAGTCTTGTATCTGTTTGCAAAGACTGATGTGTCTGATGACCTTATCGGCCACCAAGATCATGGAATAAAAGGATGATCCAGAGGCAATGAGACATACCTGTTTTTATTACTATTATTCACTCTCATTACAGAACAAGTAATAATAATAAAACAATCTCTTTTGAATTCACTATATAGAATACCAACTGCTAACATATTGGTTTATGTTCTTTGAAATGGTTGCTATCCATATGTAAAACATGTGTGTGTATATTTTTTTCTTTGCCACAAATGGATCATTTTATATAACATTTAAAAAATATAGCATGCCATTGCCTTGTCTGGTGGCACACACCTGTAATCCCAGCACTAATGAGACTGAGGCAGGAGGATTGCCATGAGTTTGATGCCAGTGTGGGCTACGCAGTATATATATATATATAGCATGCCACAAACTTTTTTCCATGGATTTCTTTGGCTTATTTTCCTCCTTCTCTACTCCTCTGCTTTCTTCCTTTCCTCCTTTTCCTTATGGGCTGGAGGTCCTAAATGCAAAAAATAGAAACTAACTAATTTGAGTAGAAAAAGATTTATTTGCAACAGATCACAAATGTGTCTTATATTTGTTTTTGTGAAGAGTGTTTTTAAATTGTTCATAAAATTATTGAGTGAGCTGGATATACAAGCTCTAAGACAAGCATTCAGAAAATAGCAGTACAAACCTCAATAGAACTGGGCCACCAGAGGAGCTGCAGAATGAGGAAGCTGCTATCATGGCAAAACAGAACAAAATAAACCCCAAACCCAAACCCTAATCAAAACAAACCTGGAAAAACCTCAAAGCCTATCTGTGTGTGAAGTTGTAAAAACCTGACTGTTTGACAAAGCAAGCCATATGGGAAAACTCAGAATCAAGTGGTGGAAAAATAGGCTGTACCTCTAAATAGAAGGAGCTGTTAATTCACCCCAGGAAGGGCAAGGATACAGGAAAGCGTGGAGAATCCAGGTCAGTTTCACCATCTAAACCATCAGGGAGGGCTGATGTTTTTAGAGGAAGTGATAGCTGAGCTAATTTTAAAGGATGACTCGAGCTTGATTGGCTGAAAGGAGACAGGTGTCTTGTGAGAAAGGCAATGCAGGGCACAGGGATCAGCATGTACCGACATCCAAGGCCTTGTCTGGGAGTGGTTGGTGGTTCTGTGTTGCTACAGTCTAAGAGTGCAAGGGGAGAGTAGCAGACGAAGTTAGAAAGGTAGATAGGTAGCCAAATCAGGAAGTACCTTAGAGTTATATTAATAAAATGGACAAACTGTTTTTCTCTGTACAATACTCAAAGAACACTTCCGATGCCAAATATGTGAGGTTTTCCTTTTGCCTGGAGAAATTTTCCAGCTCTCTGGACACCAATTGGATGTTCTATAGTTCAATTAAGACAATGACTATGTGAAGTTGGGCAGAACCCAGAGATTAAGGGTTCCATGGTACAGCCCCTAACTTCAGACTTCATCGTGATGCCCATTCATGACCTGTACTTCTGACCATCCCTCTGTAGCTCAGGGACCCCACCATGTCTTTGAGTTTGGTAGCTCGTTAGAATACAAGACTTACTATTCCCAATTACAGAGGACATAAGTCAGCAAGACACATAGGGCAAGATGTGGCGATGAGGGGTACTTGGAGATTCCATGCCCTCTCTGGGCATGCTGCCCTCCCCACACCTTCATGTGTCTGGAAGCTCTCTGAACCCCTACTGTTATGGAGTCTTCATTACACAAGCATGATTGATTAAATCATTGCCTGTGAAAGGTTGAACTCAACCTCTCTGGAAGTGGTAGGCCTGGGCCGAATGTTCCAATCTTGTAATCACATGATTGTTTCTTTTGGCAATGAGCCCCCCATTCATGTAGAATTACATCATTATCACAAATCCAGGTGTGGTTGGAGGGGGGTTATTCTGAATGCCAAAGATACTCCTTTGACTTCTCACATTCAGGAAATTCCAAGCATTCGAGGAGCTCTGTGTTAGGAACTAGGGGTGAAGGCCAAATGTCTATTTTTAGTATGCCACAATGTAATAAGGAACCTGCATCTTACCCTGGCAATGGTGCTGGTGTTGTGAGGACATATCATGAGTTTTAAGAAGATTGTCATCCATCAGTCAGCATGGATGAAAGGAGTCAAGATCAGAGAGGAGAACAGCTTGTGGGAAGAGTATGTGGCAATAACCTGGATTAGAAATAATGGTGACTCAAATCAAGGTACTAGCAGTCGAGAGGGAGAGATGCGAGTTTATTTGTGAGATATTAAAAAATGATTGTATTTGCTCATTGCTTGATTATAGAGATGAAGGGGAGAAAGCCAAAGATTCAGGCTTGTTTCTAGCTGGCCCAGTGGGACAGATGGTAGTCTATCACCAAGATAGAGATATCTTTAGGCTTGGACATAATTCCATGTTTGGGGGGGTATGATATGAGCATAAATGGCCAACCAAAGATGTCCATATCCTGGTTCCTGGGAATGTTACCTTATGTGACACATAGAACTTTGCAGATGTGAGTGACTTTTAAAATGGGAAGATTTCTCTGGGTTATCTGAGTGGATCCAATGAAATCACAAGGGTCATTGTAGAAGGCAGGCAGGAAAGTCAGAATCAGAGAAGGAGACATGGCCACAGAAGCTGAGGTTGGAGGGACACGGGGCCATGAACGAAGGAATACAGGCCACTTCAAAAGGTGGGGGAAAAATAAGGAAATAGATGCCCCCCTGAAACCTCCAGAAAGGAAGCAACTCTGCTGACATCTTGATTTTAGCTCACTGAACTGATTTCAGTCTTCTTCCCTCTAAGATAACAAACTTGTATTGTTTTAAGCTAATGGGCTTGTGGGGATTTGTCAGATCAGCGTAGGAAAGTTGTACAAGAGGCCTGTGAAAATCCAGGCAAGGATATAGAAGGGCCAACTTTGGAATCCTGCCTTAACACGCACTCCTCAGGTACCTGACCTTGTCCTCCACCAACTCTGCCTCTGTCTTTCATTGTCAGCCATCCTGGATACAAGGATGTACAAGAGAAAACATCTGGGCTGGAGATATAGGCCTTCTGTCTCTCCGGAAGGTTGTGTCAAATGAGAGGAGGAGACAGCCTACAAAAGGTTCCATTCAGGGTACTTTTGAAGGACAAGAAGAAGGAGATACTAGAGAAATAAAGGAACATGAAGGAAATCTGGTACTGGAAAATTCAAGGGTAGAGTGTGAAAACAGAAGTCCTCCTTATCTACTGTCACAGAGTGAATCCATCAAGAGATTCAATGGGCCTTTTGGTTTTGACCACCAACAATCTACTGCTATACTGCTGAAAGCAGTTTGTTTTTTCTTCTGTTTTTTGAAATGGGGGTCTCCCTGTGTAGTCCAGACTTGAAGTCACTGTGTAGCTCAGGCTGGCTTGTAACTCAGCGCGATCCTTCTGCTTCAGCCTCCTGAGTGCTGGTGTTACGGTTTGTATATAGATGGCCCCCCAAACCGCATGGAGTCATGGGAGCAGCTGAATCTAATGTTTATGATTGACTCGTTGTGTAGCGCTGAGATTGGCGGTGTGAGTTCTGCACCCGCCCAGGGGTGGAACCGACGTACCATGTAAGGTCGGAATGGGGGCGTTTTTCTCTGTTTGACGCGGTTTGCTCTTGCCACTCACGGCTGCCATGAACAGCTGCTCTCTTTTGCTCTGGCTGCTGCCTTGAAGTGTTGCCCCTGTGCCATGCCACCCTGCCTTGGAGCCAGCTGATTATGGACTGAAATCCACAGCAACTGTAAGCTAAATAAACCTTTTCTTCCCTAATTTTGGGTGTCAGGTGTTTGTCTCAGTAACGAGAGAAAGTAACCAAAACAGCTGGAATTGCTTGTGTGCACTGCCACACCCAGCTGAGAACAATATCAGAGTAGAAGTGGAACCAGTTGAATTGCAGGCTAAAGGGGGTGGGAAGTTGGGGAAGTGAAGACACAAAGGTAGCTAGTTCTCTGAGCTCATTGTTGTTGATAGGGAAGAAGAGAGGATAGTAGCTGGGAAAAGATGAAGGATCACGGGGGCATTGAGAAAGACACGCACAGAGAGAGAGACACACACACACGGGGGAGAGAGAGAAAGAGACAGAGACGAGAGAGAGAGAGAGAGAGAGAGAGAGAGAGAGAGAGAGAGAGAGCTGCATTTTGAAGGAGAACTCTTTTTTAAAGAACTGTGTTGAAGGAGTCAGCCAGAGGGTGTTTGGGATGGCTGACAATGAAAGTCAGAAGGGGAGTTTGTGGAGGACAAAGTCAGGTACCTGAGGAGTATGTGTTAAGGCAGGATTTCAAAGTGAATTACTGGGTCAAAATTAGTCCTGGTTTGGAGGGGGATGATTCTTCCATTAGGCTTGAAGGGAAGGAAGCAAAGATGGATGTGGGAGAAGGGACATTAAGATGTGTGGGTGTGGAGCTGCAGGTAGAGAACGACTTTCCCCATGCTGGTTAAGATGCCTAGATGTTTTAGGATAGTTTTTTCCGACTTGCTATAGTAAATTGTGATCACATTTTTCACTACTTAGATCCAGAGAATAGAATTTAGAAGCCACAGAGATACTAGGGTAATGGTCAGTGGAATAGCACACAGAACAGAGTCAGAGCTGAAAAAATTTCTGTCTCAAGAATCATAACAACATAAAACATAGGAACTGCCATACTGGGACAGACCCTGCTCCACACAGGCTGACATTTGCTGCCAGCAGAGTCCCATGGGATGGGTACCCAGAGGGCACAGACATGCCATACCCTTCCTTGATCTTGGTTAACAGACAGAGAAATCATTTCTTCCATGACGTCAACCATAAAGGTTAGGTATATCCCAGAACCCATTTATGGCTGTTAGGCATCAATATACCCATACCCATTCCAACTGCCTCTATCATTACCCTGGGGTTGTGTATTTCATTAATTTATTTCCCACCACGTGACACAGCATCTTTGCAACTCTATTTCTAACCTAATTTGAGGTCCAAAGAGTGACCCAGGAGGTGTCAAGCTTAACAATGCAAATGAAGCCCCTCCAGCACATCACAAAACATCCATAAAGGCTGCTGCTGCTACTGGTGATGATAAAGACGATGATGAGGACATTCTAAGCCTCTCTGTATTATCTTTCCCATTTTACAGAAAGGCACACTAAGGAGGGCTCGTTGCAGTTACATGATGGGATGAAGTGATCAGAGAAGAAAAAGTTGAAGGTTAGCGAGGATGGAAAAATCAAAGGGCAACATCTGGACTGGAAGCTTGAGGAGTGGTACTGAGGTACCCTTCCTGTCCCCCTCTCCAACTCCAGGGCTTGCCTGCTTCCTCTGCCTTTGTAGAGATCTGACCCTAGCTCATCCAGCTTTGGGGCCGACCAGCCTGACACGCACCTTTTGTACCTGGTGTGTGAATACTTTTTATGTATTCTACCCCCATTGTGGATATGGTTCCCCAAATGTCCTTGTGCTTACTAAGCTATTTCCTGGCCAAAGTTAGCCAGAGAATGTTAATTATCTCCCCTCCCTTCGTGATGAATTATTGACTTCCAGAGCATGCTATCTTTAATTGTGAGGTATTCCAGAATGAGCAGGTTATCAAAAATGTGCAGAGGGAGAGAATTTTGGTTCAACCCTGGGAGACCGAGGTGGGAAAATTTATCCTTAGTTATTTACATGGAAATGGGATGAGCGTTTGCCAGCTCGCTAATAGCTTCTTAAAGAGAAACAGGCTTCCTGTGGCCTAGTTAGGACGATTGGTTGCTCTGTTGTCACATAAAACACCAAACCAAGAAGGCAGAGGCTCTCTTTTTCTCATGATTCTTATTTTAGGGGTGCTATCTGCATTATTTTCTTGGAAAGGCAGGTTAGTAGGTGAATACAGTGCCTCTAATTTCAAAAGAACAGCCCCTTCTCTGCCTGCAACTAGCTGTTTGGTCTTAAGCAGTAAATTTAATCTTCCCTGAGTCTCAATTTTTCTATCTATGAAATGGGGATGGGTATGCTTTTCCCTAAACCAACTTAACAAATTTGGAAGACAAGATTAAAAGGTCGGTTTGAAAAGTGCCGTGATCGTACTTTGTATCTCTGAGAAGCAAACATGATTTTCCAGAAAGCAAGAGATAGGTCCTAATCATATTTAAAAATAGACCTTACATTTTCTAAGTGCTTGGCCAATTACTCCAAATAACATTCATTCCAGAGGCTGCTGGGGAGGAGGGAAGGGTGAGCCACATGATGAATATGTTAGCTTGTGGTGCAGCTAGAGATAGGCTGGTGTCCCAACACTGAACAGGAAACAGATACCCCTAAATCTCTCTCGCAACAGTCATTGATTTCCTCTTCCTGATAGATGCCTAGAAACTCTCATGGGTTCTTCCTGCTTTGACTTCTTTTTCCTTTCGGTCTCCTTTATTCAGTAAATGCTTCAGTGCCTTCTGTACACCAGGTACTAAGGTAGGTGCTGGTGGAGATACAGTGTGGAGTGAAGAGACAAAGAACTAAACTATCACATAAATAAATACTCTATGTGATCCCAGTGGGAGCTTCGCACCTAGGCCCTGCGGGAGAAGGTACAGGCGAGTGAAGGCAAATTACACTGGCAGGCTGGGAAAAGTCTCTCTGAAGTCATTCATTTGAACCAAGTCCCAGTAGATGCATCCATCAGACCAATAGTAGTATTTCAGTCCAAGGGAAGAGTAATGTGATGTCACTGAGCAGGGGAAAGCTTGATGCAGAGGAGGACTTTGAGCAGTGGGGAAAGGCACAGAGAGAGAGACAGAGAAAGCACATGTATGTGAGAGAGGGGAGAGTGAGGTCAGGTGGGGTAGAAGGGGCCACGTAGGCAGCGTTTGAATCCTGGCTTTGCTGCCTGTTGTCTGTATAATCTTCGGCAAGCTGCGTCACCTCCCTGAGCTTCAACGCCCATGTGAAAAGGCATAAGTGCCACATGAGTAAACCTGAGGCTCGAGGTTCACCGTAGTAGCCCATGGAGTCTCTAATTAGGCTCGTGTTACCTCTTTCTTTGACCTTCTCTCTTGCTAGTCTCTCTCTTCCTTCCCAGCCAATTGGTTTGCCATTCCTTGTGCACACGAGACATATTTCACTTTAGGAGCTTTGTATTTACTTTTTCATCTGCTGTCAATCCTTGTCACCTGTAAATCCCACTCCCTTCCTGCCTTCAAGTTTTCACTCAAATATCATACTCCGGGTAAGACCTTTTCTGATTATTTAAAGGCACCACTTCTGGTCTATTCCAAGCATGCATTCCTGTTTTTTTGGTTCACTTTTTTCTCCATTGCACTTGGCACCACCCAGCACTCTCTATATTTTGCTTATATATTTTGTGCATCATCTATTCTTCCCACTAGGATAGGGGCTCCAACAGGCCATGGAGTTTGTCTGTTTTCACTTTTGTCTTCCTACTCAGAAAGTTCTGCCCCATGGAAGCCCCTAGAAGCTGAGCCCTTCAGCTCCACTTGAATAACTTCCAGATTTGTCACCTCTGTGCCCATCCCAGCACTCCTTTTCTTCCAGATCTCATGCAAGTTGCATCTCCTTCACAAATCCTTCCCGGACTTCCCTCCCCATGCCTGCAAGATCGCTCCCCTCTTCTCATCATTTCTAATGCTTAGAATCCTTACTTCTTATGTGATCATTATTATTGAATGTTTTGTGAAACTCCTGCTTTGTCTTTTAACCTTTTGCTGTGTATGTCTTCTAAACAAGACGTAGAACCAAGGTTTCATAGAATTTTAGTGCAAATACAGTTTTTAGCACTGCTTTTCTTGAATGCTACTCTGTGCCAACTCATGGATAAGGTACTGTGCTATGATGGTGAACCTGGCAGAGTTTAAACTCTTAAATTCTTATGTGATACTCTGCAACCATAGATGATGATTAAATTGTGCTAAAGAAATGAGTGAATGATTTGAAGAACCATATTGTTTGATTGACTTTGCAAGATTGGTAGTCTGAGCAACTATTCAGAGGATGACAATATGCAATATAGGAACTATTGTAGATTTCCTACTATCTTATCACTGTTTTGTTTCACTTTATTGCTCTGTTTTACTTCCTTTATTTTTTAAATTTTTTTATTTTAAAGAGAATAAAGCAAAACAAAACAAATCAGAACAGAACAATGCAAGTGACACAGGACTTCAGAATAAGGCAACAGGAAATCAACAGTGGCTACCATAGTGTCTCTCATTTTCTTCAAAGTAGCTGTCTGTACCATTACACACAATAAAATCAAACAAAACAAAACAGAACAAAACCAATCAAAACAAAAGATGAAAGCATTACATGACTTCAAAACAAGACACCAGGAAATTAACAATGGCTACCATAGTGTCTCTTGTTTTCTTCAAAATAGCTGTCCATACATTCTCACATAATACAATCAACAATAGAAAATGCACTAAAACCAATCAAAACAAAAGAATGAAAGCATTACAGGACTTCAAAACAAGCTAACAGGAAATGAACAACAGCTACCAGGCAGGTAGCAGGGCATGAGGTGGGCTTCTCCAGACCTATGCAGCTACACTGGGGCATCCTCAATGGCTAGGGGTGCATGGTGGTGGGGCTGCTTCTTCTCTCTGCCCACATGTCTACACCAGGACTCCTCCAATGGCGACAGGTACACAAGGGTGAGTTTGTCTGATTCTCCTAGTGGGCACTGGCTGCCTGAAGGAAGCAAGAGTCTCCAATGGTGGCCTGCAGGTGCACTGGGCTTAGCTGGCTGCAAGACCCTGCTTTCGCAGGCTGCCTGCAGAAGCAATCCTTGCGATGGCAGCAGCTGTCAAGCAGAGGTGGATCTGGCTTTGGCTCTCTGCCTGCATTGGCTGCCCACAGGAAGCCTGTTTTATTCCCTTAAAAAATGAATGAATGAAATTAGTAGCCAATTTGAAGTTGATTGTATAAATTGACTTAATGAGAGTTGCCTTTATAAATTACAAATATCAGGCTCTCTAGGAAAAGCAAACACTACTTCATGATGATTTGGGATGGATGTAAGTGTGGAGGATATTTCTGAGTGTCTGAGTGAAAGAAATTAAGCACCTGAATTAATATTCCCAAGAATCCCAGAATTAACCTCCCCATGGGAGACTCACTGAAGTGTGGAGGAAGGAAGGGCAAAGGTGGATGCGTAGTGGTTATTATTGGCTTGGCAGTGATGTCAGTAATGAGGGTGAGGTTTTGCTGCAATCTTGCATCTAAGATCTTTACTTGAGAAGAGGCTGAGCTTCACCAGAATGTTCTAGCCCTCTCACTGGGGACCTCTTCTCCAGAGGACAGAATTATCTTACTACCTTGCAGTGATTGTTTATGAGAAACAGTTTTTTTACTTGGCAATGCACACAATGTCAAATTCATTTATTTCATTTCCAGTGTGTTCCCCAAGGGAGGTGTTGTACTGCCAAACAGCTCTGCCTACATGCCAGGCTCCAGTGGCTTCCAGTACCTGGAGGTCTGATTTCCTGTGATGCTATACTCTATCACTCAACATGAGAACATCTTAATTTAGCACAAAGTGTGATTGCCATGAGCCTGAGATGCTAAGTGCAAGGAGCTAGCTCTCAGTGGTGGTCACTGCTAGTTGCAAATGTGGTCAATCTCTGCCTCTTGCTTCTTCTGAGTCTGCTATTGACTTGGAGTATTCTTCATACTGATGTGATGTCATGGTCATCATCATTATTGGCATCATCCTCATCCTCATCATTTTATTTACTCCACCATCACCAACACAAGTTAAGCTCCATAAGATAGATTTGTACTTACTATCCCTTAATGAGGCAGTTTTCTGGGTGGAGAATCACTAATTAAAAAAAGTTCTTGATCTTGTGGCAAACTCTGTAGGGATTTCAATAAGGAAGGTAGTTCCATTCTGTCAAAATCAAACTAAGAATCACAATTCTGGGAATTATTCTATAACACTGGCAGGCGTGAAAATGAAATGTAGGGAAAATCTTGGGGCAAGGTTTGCTAAAAGAACCCGGGTTCTAGTCAAGGAATTTGGGTTTTAATTTGTGGGCTCCCACTGAGAGCATCAGTAACTCATCTTCCTTGAATTAAAGATGATGCTTGTCTCCACTAAGATCAGTAATCTTCGCTCTCCTCCAGAAAATTACAGTGGGAAATGAGCGAGCCAACTGGTGGGTGAACTTTGGAAGAATGAAAGTGTGCAGTGTGAGATGTTATTTATGAAGTACGTAATATTCAAGATGTTACACTGAAACGAGCATAAGATTTTAATACTAAGGACTCTTGTAAGTGACAGAAGCCACCTGATTTTGTTATAAATGACAGAAACCCAATCCACACTGGATTAAACAAGAAAAAGAACTTCATGTCATACATAATGGAAAAGCCCAAATTTAGATGTTGCTTCAGGTGCAGTTGGATTCATGACAAAAGGTGCTCGTAGGACCCTGCCTCTGGACTCAGAAATCCTCTCTTACGTGGTGCCTTCATTTTCCAGGCACCACATGCTGCCCAAGTTACTGCAGCAGGTACCGCTTTGTAAGTTCAAGCCTGGAAGGAAAGCAAGAATTATTTTTCCTTGTTTCACAAGCAAAATTTCATAATTAACATGATCTGAGCCTGGTTGGTTCATCTGAGGCATATGTTTATCCTAAACTGTGTCCAGGAGTGCAACGACCTTGTTCTTAGATATTGTAACATAATGTTTATCTGAAGTAGGAAATGGGAAATCCCATGTAGACCACTGTCTGAAAATTAAAAGAAGTGCATTTCAGATATCCACCAGGAAGACTAATCAGCGAGGAGCTTTCTAGAAAAAAAAATGTATGCCCATCTTTACGACTAGAAAACAGTAATCTGCAGGAATAAAGCCTCCTCTTGTCCTACTGCTCCTCAGAGATAATGTGCTCATATCTCACAAATATGTGTGCATTTCATATAGTCCATTTACTAGTGAGGACTCAAACTTGCAATCATTTCCTTCTGGTGACAGGAATGATCAAGGCTGTAACAAATATCTTCATTGTCTCTCCATCATCCTAATTCAAAGTGCTCATTTGGCAATTAACCATACAGTGATAATGATACCCTCTGCATTTTTATTTGTATTGTTATTTTACCTTTCGTAATTAAAAAAACCTTTTAAGGAGTTTGTGATTTGTCTTCCATCCAAATAGTGATGTCTATAAAGGCAAAGACTATATTTCACACTTCTTTGCTTAATATTGGCTGTTTAAAAAGTATTTGTTGTTTTTTTTTCAAATTAAACACTAATTAAATATTCTTCATTAGCGCTACAAGCTCTCATTTAAAAAAAAGATCATTTAAAGGAACTGTAAATATCACTAGGACTTTGGGCAAGAAAACACATTTTCACATTGAAAATATAATTGTGGAAGCTTATTTGATAGTTACAGAATGGGCTTTAGCTATTCAAATGTCTTGAAGAGGTGGCCAAATTAGGAGTGCTACTCATTTTCCAGGTACATAAAGGCACAACTAATCTGCCACACCACTCTTTTTGAAAATAAATCTAGATGTGGCTTTGGAATTTGTCTTCATATAGCATTTTAGGAGGCTGTTACTAGTTGATGAAGGTATTGATCCAATAATGAAGGCTATGTGTCACCCTGCAGTACTGTTTTAGGCCTTGAGTGGTTACTCTTTGACTAATCTCTCTTCCTGATAGCTTCAAGGAGCCACACAAGGAGATACAAGGGGTGATAAGGACATTTGCTGAATTAGATTAGTTAATTCAGCCTAGCAATTTGAAGAAACAGAAGGCAAGGTCAAACTACCCTCATAGTTGACATTAAATTATGTACTTTTTGAACATTTACTTTATATTGTATATATTGAAGGTATACTTTTTATTGTATATATTCTATATATGTATTCATAGTGGAATGACTTCTATATAAAACAAATTCACATATTAATCACCCTTCATAATGACCCTTTTATACATGTGGTAAGAATACCTAAAATCTACTATTTTAGCATTTTCTTCAGTATACAATATTATTAACTATAATTTTGTTTTTCTTTTTGGTACTGGGGATCAAAATCTTGACCTCGTGCTTGCCAGGCAGGTGCTTACATCACTGAGCTAAATCCCCGGCCCTAACTATAGGTTTTTTTTTTGTTAGAAATCAAGCCATTTCTCAATTACTTGATTATCAGCTTTTTTGTTGATTTTATTGGTGTATTTTAGCTATACATAATGATCACATTCATCATAGGGAATTTGTACCTGTGCATAATATGTTTTGATTCTTTTTTCCCCCAATCCCCTCCCCTTCCTTAAAGTCTTCTTCCCCTCCTTATTTACAAAAGCTTTGTTTCAGTTTTTTCCTTCTATTCTCTTTTTTTCCTTTTCCCTTTCTTCTTTACCCCCTTCTCCTCCCTTATTAACTATAGTCTTCACGCTGTGCATTATAACTCTAGACTTATTCATCCTAAGTGCAAATTTGTATCCTTTGATTCACTGCCTAATCTTAAGTATTAATGAATAAGTTTAAAGTGGCATTAAATTCTCTTTTATGTGTAAGTCAGCTAAAAGGCATTAATTCATGTGCATGTGTCTTAGAAAACTTACTCATTAACAAATTTGAGGTAGAAATTACTACCTGCTGCACTATTCAGGGAAAAGGGATGTTGGGAGGATCTCCTACAGAAGTGATAACATTACAACTGTTTTCTTGCAGAATATATGAAATTTTCTCATGGAAACAAACTGTGTGGGTGAAAGGATTGGGGCTAAGGGTATGACAAACTTTTTTGCAATATTTGTGATACTTGGAAAGGAGAATACATGAATTAAGTAAGTGAAATATATTTTGTGATTAAGGAATAATAAGTCACACATCATGGGTATAATACAAGGTTTATGAACAGATGTATCAACAAATAAAGTTGAATAAGTGGATACCAGATTTTAGGAGCCCTGAATTTTATATTAAGGAGTTTGGCTTTGTGCTATTAACAACAGGAAGCCACTCACAACACTAAGTAGAACACTGGGTGGACTAGAACTTAGAGCATGTTGGTCACAGTACACAGTACAGCCAGGAGAAGCCTTGAGACAAGTGGGCAGGAAGCGGTCACTATAGCCATGCAGGTAAGCAGGGATGATGACCTGACTGAGGACAGTGACCATGGTGTAGAGAGGAGGGACAGAATACAAACAGGAAGTTAACGAAACATTTAAAGGACAGGGTGGGAATCACTGAAGTCTTTGTGATTTCTGGGCACTTAATTGAGAACAATGACATAGCAGGGGAAATGTGTTTTCAAGAAGGAGCTACTGGTTCAAGGCACGTCGAGGTTCAGGTAGTGATGGAACAATCGAGGAGAAATATCCAGATTGTGAGGATGCCAATTTAATGGTGCAAAAGGAAGATAGGATGGAGTGCAATGGCCTTGTTCTTAGGTACTGCGACATAAGGTCCATGTCTGAAGTAAGAGGAAATCCCATGTAGACCACAGTCTGAAAATTCAGAGAAGTGCACTTCAGATATCTTCATTTGAATATTTGAGAGTTAACATAAATGAAATGGGACCACAAGAATAGATTCACTCTCACAGAGTGAGAGAAGCCTGCTGAAACATAACCCCAGGAATAACAACATTCATGGTTCAGGTAAAAACAAAATAACCTTTAAGCGATAGAAAAACAGTGGTCATGGAGGTAGGAGAAAATATAATTGTGTTTAGAGACCACAGAATATTTCAAAGAGGAAGGCACTGTAATTGAGATCAAATTGGAAGAACGGCAACTTGGCTAGGCTTGTCTGATTTAATAAGTAAAAATATAAGACATCCAATTAAATTTGAATTTCAAATCAAGAACAAATTGCATATGTTGTGTAAACAAATGCTGCGTATAGTTGGGACTCTTCTGTTTTGTTGACCAAAGACTGACCAACAGCTTTAACCTCAGGAAGTCCTACACGTCCCATGGAAGGTGGCTCACCAGAGTGATGTGGACAGAATCTGAGAACTGGTGAGTGGGTGAGAACACAAAGATCTTGAAGAAACAAGATTGGTGGAGGATTTTTGTTGTCAAAGCAAGGTGAGGAATTAAAATAAAGCAGAAGAAGAGAAGATCAGAGCACATATTTTTGTTTATTTTAGAAAACGAAAATATATATGTGGGTTGCTACAAGAAAGTTAGAAAGGGAGATGAATAAAAGAAACAAGAAAGATCATTGGAGTCAGAATCTGAAGAAAGAGAAGAGCTGAGAGGTCAGCCTTGGGTGGAAATTGAGTCAGCTTTTTCATGATGTTGAAAGGTAAGCAGAAAGAATAGACAATGGTACAATTCAGTCTAGAAACCTAGGAAGGAAGTTGAAAGGTTTGCAGTTAATGGGGTCTGCTTTTTCTTAAGAACCAGGACAAGAGCTGGTAAGAGATATCTTGGGTCCTAGAGAAGGAAAATTTGAAGTCAAACTTTAGGCTAACCCTGTCTATCCACAAGAACGTATGATGGAAAAAGGGCGGCAGTTTTATAGCTTCTGGTTCTGTCCATTCATGTTCACTACATGTCACTAGGTCATGCTATGTATAACAAACAGCCCCCAAATCTCAAACCTTACAAGCACAACTTTCATTCTTTCTCATATTACCTAGTGTTGGCTGAGGTCAGTTGTAACCCTCTTCAGGGAATGGTAGGATTACTGCAGAGCCCAGGTTAATGGAGCAGTAGTTATTCAAGCAAGACTTCTCATAGCAGAGGGCACTGGAGAAATTAAACCACCTCAGACAATTATATTTAAAACTTTGGCTTGGATTCAGCCAATGTTGTTATGGTTGATACATTGCATCAACTTGAGCAGTTTAGAAGTTTAACTGAGACTCAGCAGGGAGCCAGGGTTCTTACTTTGTAAATATCCTCATCCTGTGCAAAGGAGGGCAAGGAGATTTTGTGAGTGCTACACCCACCCTGTAAGGAGGAGGGTGGCCTGTGTACAATATAAGGGAGGAGAGAAGGCTTGCATTCCCCTTTTGCTCTGGCTGCTGCCTTGAAGTGTTGCCCTGGTGCCATGGTACTCTGTCTTGGAGCCAACTGATTATGGACTGAAATCTCCAGAAACTGTAAGCTAAACAAACCTCTCTTTGCTTCACTTTGGGTGTCAAATGTTTTGTCCCAGCAAGAGAAAAGTAACCAAGACAGAATTTGGTACCAGTGGGATGGGATTGTTGCTATGACTATACCTGATCATGTGGTTCAAGAGCTTTTGGGAATGGGCTGTGCGAAGAGTTTGGAAAGGTTCTGAGATGTCACCTGAAAGAGAAGCCCTGGAATGGCTTAAGCTGTTCTGTAGGGGAGATTCTGGTCAGAGCTCAGGAGCCCAGAAGGCGGATAGAAAGCCTGCCAGTAAAGACCAGGCTCGGGAGGTTTCTGCTGGGAAGAAGGACTGCATTGGTTGCTGGATTCCACACCATGTGTGTTATGGCTTAACAGAAAGTTTGTCTGCCTTTTGCTTGTGTCCAGAGATTTTGCCTAAGACTAAGATTAATGGTGGTGGATTCATTAATCTGACAGAAGAAATTTCAAGGCAGTCAAATGTTGAGGCTGTGGCCTGGCTATTGTTGGGGGCTTTCAGCCAGATTTATGTTGTGAATCAAGAGCAAAGAGCCCAGCAGGATGGTTTAAAATGTTTTGAGTTTGGCCAGAAAGGAAGCTCCAGTAAAGTTATGGACTATAAAAATAGAGCTGAGATCTCAATTGCTGAGAAGGAACAAAAATAAATAAATAAATAAATAAATAAATAAATAAATAAATAAAATGGCCTATGGGCATCACAGGAAAAAGCAGCAGGTCCCCATGCTTTGCAGCCTCAAAACTGCACAAGTGAAAGACTTTACCTGGAGGAGAAAGCCTCAGAGCACCATGTTCCAGGATGGTGGTGGAGGCCACAGGAGGTTCTAGAATGGTAGCGACATAGAGAATCTGTTCCTCACAATCAGGTTCAGAGTGCCCAGCAATCCAGGCACTCCTTAACCCCCACAGCCAAGAGAGAGGAAATTCTGGCTACTGCTCCAGCTAGCAGCAGACCTCGGCATCATCCATGTGGTACTGGTTTTAAGTGCATACAAAATGCACAAGCTCTGAGGTTAAGAAGGTTTCCACCCCTATTTCAGAGGGCCCGGGAGGCCAGGCAGTGTGCCTCTGAGAGGGCAACATATGAGGCTGTGAATGTAAAGCCAAAGGTACAGTGGAGACCCCAGAAGTTTGGAAAAGCCAGAAGCATGAATCATCTAAGGAAAGCTGCAAAGATTGAGCAAAGTCAGCCCAAGACAGATGCAGTATGAGCTAAAACTGCCAGAAATACCATAGGGGTGGAACCACACAAACCCTTTAGAGCTCACAGTTTGCCACAGGTTGCTTCAGATGCTGGACAAGCAACTATAGGACTTAACATTTGCCCTGCTGGATTTTGGACTTGCTTTGATTCCAATGCTTTGTACTTCCCTGTTTGTAACTTTTGGAATGATAATGTCTATCTTGTGCCATTGCATGTTGGAAGTGTTTAACTTTGTTTTCATTTGTACAGGGGCTTGCAGCTAAGAGTTTGCCTTCTGTCTCAGAGGAGACTTGGGATTTGAACTTTTCAGCAATGCTGAAACTGTTAGGACTTTGGCAACTCTTGCAGATGGACTAAATGCCTTTTGCATAAAGAGATGTGTATGAGTCTTTGGGGGTCCAAGGACAAAATGTTATGTTTCCAAAGTAATGCAATATTGATAGACTTATTGTTGGTTCTTAAGGATTGTTAAAGCTGTGTTATAATGTTCAAGTTGCAAAATGTAGGAATTAGCCTGTCTTGGTATCTGGAGGTTGATTTAAAGAAATATGTCTGGTTGCCAAGTTGACAAGGGGTGAATTGTTATGGTTGATACATTGTGTCAATTTGAGCAGTTTAGAAGTTTAACTGAGAGACTCAGCAGGGAACCAGGGTTCTTACTTTGTAAATATCTTCATCCTGTGCAAAGGAGGGCAAGGAGACTTTGTGAGTGCTACACCCATGTTGTAAGGGGTGGGTGGCCTGTGTACAATATAAGGGAGGAGAGGAAGCTTGCATTCCCCTTTTGCTCTGGCTGCTGCCTTGAAATGTTGCCCCAGTGCCATGGCACTCTGCCTTGGAGCCAACTGATTATGGACTGAAATCCCCAGAAACTGTAAGCTAAATAAACCTCTCCTTGCTTCTCTTTGAGTGTCAGGTGTTTTGTCCCAGCAACGAGAGAAAGGTAATCAAGACAGTTGTGTTCATTCATATTCTACTGGCCACTGCAAGTCAAATGGCCAAGCCCAACATCTATAGTGTAGATATACTCCAATATAAGCAAAGAATTATGTAATCTCCAGTGCTATCTAAAGATTTTGAAATTCTGGGTAAGTTATTTCAGTTACCTGGACTTTAGTTTTCATGTGTGCAATATGGTGATATTAACATATGTTCTAAAATTTTGGAGAGAAAGAAATAAAATCATCTGTATAAAAAAAATCCTATGCAGTGTCTAGCATACAGTGATGCTTCATAGTTTCCCTTTATCCACAGTGCCACCTTCTAACATCTCAGTTACCCAAGATTGACTGCAGTCTGAACACAGCAAATGCAATATCTCAGAAATGAATAATTCATAACTTCTAAAGTGCATGCCATTCTGAGTAACATGTTCCCTCTGTTTTGTCCAGTTCCAATTGCCTGGGATGTGAATCATCCCTTTTTCCAATGTATCCATGTCATAATCACACCTCATCCATTAGTCACTCAGTAGCCATCTTGCTTATCAGATCAGCTGTCAGCCTCACAGTGTTTGAATTCACGTAGCTGGTATTTGACTTTTTAATGGTCTCAAAATGTGAGGTTAGTGATGCTGGCAGTTCAACTATGCTAAGGGAAACTATAAAGGGCTTTTGTTAGGTATTATTTACATCATCACAAGAAGAAAAAAAGGGGGAGTACAGTGTATTGAGGGTAGGGAGAGACCATATAAATACAACTTTTATTGCTGTGTACTGTCATAATTGTTCTATTTTGTTATTAGCTATTGTTGTTGATCTCTTACTATGCCTGATTTGTAAATTAAACTGTATCATAGATATGTAAATACAGAAAAAAAATACTATGTATAGGGTTTGACCTGTGGATGAAGGGAGATGACTTATATAAATAAGACTCCTTTGCACTGGTGCTGAAAATGCACAGCTCTCTCTCTGATCATAGGAAATAAGTTTGACTTTCTGCTGTGCCTTTTCCTCCTGCCAAACAGCTGGGTGATCTGTAGGACACTTCTGACTCTAAAATCCTGCTTCTAAAAATCTTTCTTAAAGAATCAAATAGTCCTTATCCATAAAAGGACCATCTGGCGTTAGAGGAAATTATGAGTTCATCAGTGGTTTCATTTGGTTTGTATTTCCTTGGCCTAGCCAACTAGCAAGGGCAGAGAGAAGACTTGTTCAAATAAACGTGGGAAATCTGTAAGAAGCAGAGTACACCGTAGATCATCTCATCCATTAGCAACACTGTTGAAGCTTACAGGAAGGGTGATACTTCACAGAGAAGGGTCAAGCTATCCTCACTTCACCTGGAGGAGTTTAGCCACCTTGAATAATAAGCTCTGCTAGTGAGATGTGAGATCTGACAGCAAGTGAGGAAATAGTTGAAGAAGAGGCATTGGAAATGCCTGGAGTCTATCCAGGTGTCACCTGCTGCCTTGTAAATGTGTGAAAGCCTTAGAATGGTGTCTGGCAGAGGCTCAGAAACTGCCCGCCATATGTCACTGACTGTTTTATGTGGTGGAGGAAGTAGAGGCATGTCTGAACAATGTTCAAGTGACTAATTATGTTAATTAGGGTTGTGAGTGATTGCAAGGTACAAAGATCAGACCAGCATGGCTTACAAAGGCAGAGGTGTATTTTCTCATCCTTATGCAAGTAGGTAGCCACTGCTTGCCAGTGGTGTCAATGTTATGGGCATTTCTGATACAGATCAGCCTAGAAGAAGGTCTGTGTGGGGGAATCTGGGTGGGGAGCAGACTGAAGTGTAAAAGACCTAGGAACCTCAGAGCTGTATTTCAAGTTTTACTTCTAGTTAAGGGGGAAAGGGTTTATCAGATACCCATTTTATTTTATTTTGTTTTGTTTTATTTTTTTGAGACAATGTCTTACTATGTAGTTCAGGGTAGCTTTTTCTTCACTATATAGCCCAGGCTGGACTTGAACTTGTGGAAATCCTCCTGCACCAGCCTAGCAAATACTGAGATTATAGGAGTGCACCACCATGTCTCACCAGATATTCAATTTAAATGCATAGCTATAATATTAAACAAAGTTAATTGGTCAAATATCTAAATATTGACCACAGAGTCTAGTCTCATTTACATTTGTAAGCAAGAAAATGAAACACAAGACCCTGAGCAAATTTAAAAATACATAGAATTCATATATATACATATACATATAAATATATATATATGTATATGAATGATTACTACATGTAGTGCTGGCAAAATCTTTGTCTAAATCATTATCATTTCTGAGAATAATAGCCATCACCCTTTTCCCATCTCTCCATACAGCAAAGATTTTTAATAAACATTAATTAGATATCACTCCCAGGTTTAAAACCATTTTAATACTTCACTTGAATTTCTTCTTTCTTTCTTTCTTTCTTTCTTTCTTTCTTTCTTTCTTTCTTTCTTTCTTTTCTTTCTTTCTTTTTTCTTTTTCTCTCTTTCTCTCTCTTTCTTTCTTTCTTTCTTTCTTTCTTTCTTTCTTTCTTTCTTCTTTCTTTTCTTTTTTTTGGTCTTTTTGAGACAGGGTCTCACTATGTAGTTCAGGCTGACTTGAGCTTGCTTTGTAGCCCAGGCTGACCTCAAACTCACAATGATCCTCCTGCCTCAGCCTCCGAGTGCTGGGATTATAGGTGTGCACCACTATGCCTGGCTTCACTTGCATTTCAAGTGCAACCCAAACTTGTTCCTCTGGCACACTTGGCTGGTCTGCCTTCCTCTTCAACCCTGTCTTGCACCACCACTCTTTCATTTCTGCCCCAACCACACTAGCATCTACTCATACCAGCCTGGTTTCTGCCACAGGGCCTTTGTGCTTATCACTCTCCCTCAGGG
>RJWT010002637.1:0-39933 GCA_004365215.1 Cuniculus paca | reverse complement strand
ATAACAAAGGTAAAGGCAGAAATCAGTAAAAACAAAATCACAGAAAGAGTAGAGAGGTAACAAAACCAAATATTAGTTCTTTGAAAAAATTAATAAAACAGATAAGCATCTAGTCAGACTGATCAAGAAAGACGCAAATTACTAATATGAAAAATGGAACATTACTTCAGATTATAAAAGTGCTAGTAGTAAGATAATACTGTGAACTTTATACCAATAAATGTGGTAGCTCACATAAATGACATGTTTCCTAAAAGACACTGTAAAAAATTTGATTCTGAAACATAATGAAAAAAACCCTCTTAATAACTGAATGTATAGTTAAAGATTTTATGATAAGAAAAACTTCAGGCCCAGACAACTTTTTAGGTGGATTCTACCAATCAATTAAAAATGAAATAGTATCAATTCTATCAAAACTCTTTCAAAAAGTAAAAGAGAAGAAAACATTTCCCAACCACTTCTAAAAGATCTGATAAGTCCAGAAAAAAAAGTCTCAAGAAAAGAGGACGGCCAGTGTTTTTCACATGCATAATGGAAAAGATTCTTAACAAAATTTTAAGAGATGGAATCAAACAATATTTGATAAGGTTAATGATTAACTGATTCAACATTTGAAGTTGAACTGATATTACTACATTAAAAAACTGAAATAGAAAAGATTATCTCAAAAGATGAACAAAAACAGTTGAGAAAATTCAGCATCTATTCATTCTTAAACCTTGAGAAATTAGGAATGGGAATTTCCTCAGCTTGAAAAGGAGAATCTAATAAACACCTACCTTTAATGTTAAAATTGAATGCTTTCCCTCAAATCAAGAACAAGTCAAGAATCACTAAATTTTCCATTTATATTCATCATTATACCAAAGGCCAGTGCAGTAAGGCAAGAAAATGATATAAAAGACAAATAGATTGGAAAGATAAAAAATAAAACCTTCATACTAAAAGTGAGTATGTCTCTCAGCAACTTTTATTTTTTGAGGAGCATTACAAATTTAATAATGTGAAAATGCATTTTGAAGAAATATATAATTAAAACTAGTATAAAGAGTAATGTCTAAGATATTAATACAACCTAAAACATTCTAAAATCAGTTTTGGGTTTCAAACTTGCTAAAATGTTAAGGACTATTTTGTTCAGATATCATATCACAAAGTATTCAAAATCAAAAACCATTTAGCCTAAGCAAGTCATTCATGAGTCCTTACAAAACAAATCACATATGAGAAAGTTAAAGCAAACAAAAAAATTAAGTCTATTTTTGCCTAAAACAATAACCACGAACTATTTGTAAAGCTTAGTGTGTGGCAGAGTTGGACTCAGTATTTGCATGCTAAATGAATGTTAACTGAATGCAAATTATTAAAATATCGCCAAAGAGATTCTAGAATAAAACTAAGGCAGAATAGAAATCTCTATTCTGCATATAGGTAATACATATGTGATTTATTTAATACTAAGGAACTAATTTATTTCCTATAGGAAAACAAAATCAATTATTTTCTCTAGTATTAAAATATACCTCGAGTGTAGTTAATTATAAAACTGAAATTAAAAGCCACACAATGTGCATTTTATAAATAAAGGACTTCATGAGAGTTAACATACACACTACATTCAGGAATCTCAACTTTACTAACCTTTGACCAGATCTTGTCTAACTTTTAAAACTGCACCAAGGTCACAGTTAGCTGTGGCATATGCGTGAGGTATAGTACTTTTAGACTCAGTTAACCTCTTGGCAATAACTCTTCGAATATTGCTAGCAGGGATTTCCGTGAAAGTGCCCTAAAAACAAAAAACACAGCAATTTATCCGTTAAAACATAAATCGAATACAGAAAATAAACAAATAAAACAACTTCCTAGGTGAAATCCAGGTTGTAATCTAAAAGATCACTAAAGGAAAAGTACCATTAAAAAATTCTTTATATTAAGTGGGGAATATAAGAAATCTGAGAAGCCTCTGGCTTTAGCACATAGAGTAGTACCTTGGTTCGTAAACGCTTTTGTTTGTGAATAATTTGGTTCCCAAACAGAAGTGTTTAGCAAAAATTTTCTTTTGGTTGTGAACTCTGCATTGGGTGATGAACACAACTGTGGTGTGGCCATCTTCATGGAATGAATTAAATCTATGAACTTAGATACTACTGTACAATTTAAAATTCAAGTTTCTGTTGTAAATGGGACATCTTACTATATTTAAGATAATTTTAAAAAATTACCAAATCATGATAAAACACAAATGTGTATGTTTATGAGTACACAAGTATATACACATTTATACACATACCATATATGTATTCTGTATATACACATACACAAAACAGACAAAAGCTGTAAGCATCTTTTGTTACAAATATCACTTAACAGAACTCAAAGTACCCAATAAGACAACTATAAACAATTCTTATGAAAACAGTATAAAGTATAAAAAGGATAATTTAATACAATGGATAATGTGCCAAATTAACTCTATTTTGGTTTGTAATTTGAAAAAATTCACAAGTATCTTATTTCCTAGGAATTCAAACTATAAAGCATGACTGAAAGAATAACTTCCTCTAACTTTACTGAAGACTTTTCCATTCTATTCCCTGACCCCCTCTCTCATAAAAACACAATAGACTTCAAATTTCATTTAGTTCCTTTGTTCTCCTTCACTTCACTTTGGGAGAGGATTATAATCAGCTCAGATAATATAAAGTATCCAAAGATATAGCTGACTTTTTAAGCAAATAATCTCTTACATTAGCAAAGTGCTTGATCAAATAGAATAAATCCTTTATGCATTGCATTAGAATTTGAAAGTAAGGTTTACCTTCCTAATTTGAATAACCTATTTTTTTAAAGAAAGATCTGCCTACACATACAAGTTTTTGTGTTATAAATTAATGTACACTAAAAATTTGTTTCCAATGAATTATACTGTTTTCAATTCTTTTGAAATACTACAATGAATCTCTCCAGTAGTTAAAACAGTGTAGGTTTATTTTATTTCCTTTCATTTTTAAGTGCATATTTATCATTAAATAAACCCGATTATCTTGCATTCCCTTGATGGGAAGTACAAGTGATATGAGTGAGAGGTACTAGGGAAGAGACATGGAGAGGAAAAATGGAATAATTTGAAAACAAAACACAGCTGTTACCGTGCACATAGCTAAGAAGAAAAGCATCAGTCTATGTACCTCTTCATAGTGAGACTATCAATCTCCTAGCCAAAAATAAATCACATCTATAAAAATGAACTAGGGTCATCTATCAATTATTACATACGAGGAAAAAAAGGTATGAAAAGTGCCATGATTACATAGTAACAGGTAGTACTGAGACTGTGGACCTTGAGGTACACTTAAAATCAAGTTATAATTTCTCCTTGGAATTCAATGCTGTACAAACATGTTTGTGCTAGGAAATCTGCAAGTAAAGCATTTGGAGAATTGTTTAGGGTTAGGAGAATTGTTTTTCTTAAATGTATAAACGATTACTATGATGGATCGACAAAATTATTTAAAGTATAGAGTAACTGTTTTATTTTTTTTCTTATCTGAAAAATAAAAGTCTTACTCAGAGGACATTACCACAGCATTGGGCTGGCCAGGAGTCGATACTGGTGGGATCATTGGACGTGGATAAGATGGCCCGGTGGTGGCCTGCGGGGCTACAGATGCTGTGGGAGTGGAGGGAGGAGCTGGGGTTGGCCTGGATTCAGTAATCTTGCCTGTCTGTTTCAATTTGACCAGGCTGAGAGCATCTCTGGAGACAAGAGGAAATTAGTTAACTGTGGTTATTATCAACGAAGATATAAGACAGTCGTTAGAAAATGGAAGCAAGACGCAAAGGGAATACAGGTATAAAGCACATAATGCAAAATCAATCATTTGCAACATGGTCTGCTGGGTCTCATTTATGCAAAGCTGTGTGTACACTTTCAATGACTAACAGAATTTTATCAAATATTGGGTATAGATAGTAATTTTTAAAAAGCAAATTAGTCTTTTCATTGGGAGTTGAGGGCAAGAACAATTCACTAAAGCATGCTTTCATTATGCTTGTGAAATAATTTTCACATAGCATTCAGAAAATACAAAATTTATTTTATCAATGGTTTTCATTAAGCTATTTACTAAAACAGATTCTAGGGCAAATGAACTTTTTATGGCCAGAAAATTACATCACTTAATTTGCTCAATATGCAATTCGCACTACCTAACATAAAAAACCTGCACAGCATCACTTAGTATGAAAAATAACTACCTATAGATTTACCTCTGTATTACCTCAAAAATCAAAATTATCTTTTTTTTTAAAGAGTATAAATAACTACAACATATGCCAACTCCTTAATTCACTGTACTAAGTTATAATGGGGAAAAGTTATGCATTTTCTTAAATAGCTTTTCAGAAAAAAAAAAGTTTCCTTTTCTTTTCTTCTTTTTTTTTTTGTCTTTTGAGATAGGGTCTTGTTATGTAGTTCAGGCTGCCTTGAATTCACTGTGTAGCCTAGTTTGGCCTCAAACTCACAGTGATCCTCCTGCCTCTGTCTCCAGAGTGCTGGGATTACAGGTGCATGCCACCATGCCCCAGCTAAAAAAACTTTTTGAAAGTAGGTTTTGTATAATACAGCAACAACTTCAGAGCAACTTCAAACGTAAGACAACTTATAGTTTAAAAAGTTACTCAAACACAGTTAATATTTTAGTATTGTTCCAATTCTGACATCACCAAATCAAAACCATAAAGGGAAACACTTAGCATCTGTTGAGCATATCTGACATGACAATTATCCTCCCTTCACACCATCTCTTAATTGTCTTATAGCAACAGCATAGGCAGACTTCTAAAGTGGTACCAGTACTGATATACTGTATCAGTGATGGCGAACCTTTTAGAGCTTTCAGTAATACGAACTAGTCCATTGTGACACGCATGCCATATATTTGCTACCAATGCCCTGTAGCCTGTGAGTGGGTCTGCAAATATGACAGGTATCAATGCCATGAGGTTACATTATGTGACAAAGTTGGTGTGATTCTGTATATGTAACTAAGGTTCCAAATCAGCTGACTTCGAGTTAATCAAAAGGCAAATTATCTTGGAGGATGGGATATGACAGGGAAGAAGGAACTGGGCCTCCTAGAAGAAGAACTATGGGTTAAAGAGATTCAACTGCTGGCCTTAAAGCAATAGTTACACTGAGAACTACCAACGGACACAACCACAAGGTCAGGATCCAAAGGATGCTGACCTCTGGGAGGTGAGAGAAAGTGCCTGATTAACAGGTAGCAAGGAAACAGGGGTTGGCGTCTGAAAACCCTAAACTGGAAGAGGACCCCAACCTTCCTAAGAGACCCCGCTTGGGTGATGCTTGGATTTTAGCCCTGTGAGACTATGAGTCATACTGTGCCCAGACTTCTGACCTACGGAACTGTTAGGTAACAAATAGGTGCTCAAGGTGCCGAGTTTGTTAAAACTTGTTATCCACAATAAAAAAGCAACACAGGCAAGAATGCTCTAACCTGGGGTACATCATGAAAGAGACACCTCAATGTGCACTGATACGGCTGTCAGGAAAGAGAATCTGTGTTTTATATTAGATCCAGAAAGGGATACATGAACTTTGGTTAAGTGTGACTCACTTATTTCAAAACTAATGAACTAATATTTAGATGAGAGGTCATATTGACAAGCAAATCTAAAATGCCACATCCTAGTGGATCCCTAAGTATTGAAAGAGGGTAAACGTGGAAATATAACCGTACTATGTGTCAAGTAAGTGCTTATGTTACACGATCTTACTTTACAGATGAGTAGGCTCACAATGGTTAAATTCTATGTTTAAGCACAGTAATTTCTCAAGTATCTACTTTACTCTAGATGTAGGGTGATTCCAGGTTAAGAAGGACACTTTCCATCATATTATTACATATCATACATTGTTACATATTACATATCATTACATAAACAATCAATATGATAGTGATGTATCTGAAATAAAATAAAGCAGAATAATATCAGAAAGAACAATGGATCAGAAACAGGGTAACTTTAAAATCAGATGGTCAGGAAAGGACTGAGAAGATATTTATTAAGAATTATGTAAAGTAGCAGTAAACTTTCTTTGCTGATTGTAAAATTACATATTTCATGAAGTATAAATGTTAATATTGTTTAATAACAGCCAACAATTTAGTTTCTATGGTGCAGAAATGATTTAAATAATTTCCATGGGTTAAATATAGTGAATTTACAAATTAAGGAGGCATGAAGAGCTATAAAAACCAAGAGAAAAACAAATACACCATACACATCCTGCACAAATGCAAAGGATGCTCTGGAAATTCCCTGTGGTAGCACCTTCTCTATACAATCTCCCACAAAGCAATTCATTTCGGTGAATTAATTTTAAAAAGAAGAATCACCAAAAAGGGGACAACTGCCTGTCATACCAAGATTTTTGAAGCTGTGATATGAACAAACACATTAACTCTAATGATGATTTAAGAATCAGTTATACCAAAGATAGTGGGGCTGCAGGTCAGTATTCTGCCTCTAACTGTAGCCCAGCACTTGCCTTCTTTTAATATTCGAATGGTCACTTGGAGGCATTGTCCTGAATCAGTGGTGACACTTTGCACAACATATACTCTAAGGAATATGTTTGAATGCAAAACTGAAATAGCAGCTATGATTTTCCTCGTGAATATAATGGGTTGGAAGTTCATCTTCAGCAAATGGGACTGACTGGTATGCCCTACTTGCACTTGCAGCTGACTGAACACAGAGGAAACTATCCCTTACCATTTCCAGAAAGTGTGCTAAGATATTCTGGGGGGTAGCTTATTGCCAAAGTCTACCATTTTTCAACCATATTGAGGATTAATACCAGGCCAAAATTTTTCCACAACGCACCTTCAAAACACAGACACAGAAAGCAAAAATTCTCAGTAATGTATGATTTAAGGATCCAGTTTTCTCATGAAATTTTCTGCAATATTTCATATTTTGAAGACTAAATATTAATTTACTTATGGCAAGGAATTTAGGAATAAGGGCAGGGAAGAGAACTGCAAAATTGCAGAAGAGAGCAGAAATATTAAAAGCTTAACTCTTTTATACTGGTTTTAGGGTACCCAGAAGATAATATTGTACAATTTTGTTCTCCTTAGGAAATGTTAACAATTTTCAACTCAGGTTTTTTTTTTTTAAAAGAGGTGTGCGCATATCACAGATGTATTAAGCACTTCAGGAAAAAGAAACAGAAAAGGTCTTACTTCTTTATTTCACTGCTGTCACACTACTGCGCTGTCTTCTAAAAGGTCAACTAATCACCAAATTTAGGGTCTTTTCTAAGATTCCCATCTTCCTTGACTTTTCATCCATCTTCCACTTTAGCCTTCTAAATAGTCTGACTGGACAACCTCAACTACACTGCTTTATCATCTACCGAACCTACCTCTCTAGTCCCAAACTATCTCCTGGGACACATCTTCACTTTACTGATCCTAATCCCTGGAGGGATTCTAAAAGCGAACGATAAGCTTCAAACATAACTCACCAACCAAGACAAATGAGGCCCAAAACTATTTACTTCAGTTTCTGAACCAACATTTTTACCACACAGACCAGAATTTCAGTCATTCCTTGACTCCTGTCATCCTAGCCTATATTCTATGTTCAGTTGTTTACAAAGGTTTCTGGATTTCATCCTTATGATGTGTTTCAGAATTTCCCTTTTACTTCTACACACATCAAAGTAAAAAATTTATGATCTCTTAAATTACTTTATGAGCCCAGTAATTTACTTCCTTACCATAAAGTTTTCTGTTCCAATTTCTCCTATGCAAATTTGAAAAACTGATCATTCTAAGCACAGTTGTGATCATTTTATACTTCACCAAATCTTTGACGATAAATGAATTAAATACAGATTCTTCCTTCATCCTGTCCCTCAGAATCACTGGCAAGGCAGATCTACCTTTGTGTGGAGATGGCTGTTTTACCCCTTTTCTACAGAATTCTACTATGGCACACATTGGTAAATGGTTAGCAAAGCAAAAGCACTGATTAAACGTACTAAATGAATATTGATGTGGAGGAAGAAACTAGCCTTGACTGGCTGTCAGGATTCTTAATTTTAGTTTTTTATGGGTAAGTGAACCTTTAAATCTTTTAACTAAAAATCCCATGGCTTAGCATGTTCTTTCAGTAGCTTTCAGGACAGCAGATTTCCAATACATGTAGTATGGAATGAACTGCCCAGTGTGTATCTAGGAGAAACACAAACACACACACATATATTTGGTTATAAAACAGTAAGGACATAGTTTAGTGTAGTGGTGGTGAACCTGTGGCGTGCATGTTGTTTTTCTTTTAAGACAAAAGATGTTACTGTATGAGTTGTTTTTTCCAAACTAAAACCCTAGTATCAGGTTTAACTGCAATGCTGGCACTTTGCGATACAGAAGTGGACTTTGGGTTGCAGTCTGGGCACTCGTCTCTAAAAGGTTTGCCATCACTGGTATAGGGAAATGAGGAGCTCTAAGAAATAGAGCTAGCTGTTTTCAATAAAAGAAATACCCTACAGTAAATCACTACACTAATGAACAGCAAATTAGTGAAGAAAATCAATTTGCCTAGTCCAGCACTGCCACTTAATAATTTCATACCTTTTGCTTTATTCCAAGTTATAAAAGTTCATGCCAGTACTACTATTTCATACCAGTATTAGTCAAACATGGAATGAGAGTATTGCTTTGAAACATTAGTTCAGTTTGAAATACTTAATATGACTATCAACACAAATATGCCATATATTACCATAGTGTTCATAAGCCTATTTGTTTATTCTCTGTCTTCTCCCTTAGATTAAATCCCAATGAAGATTTAATATGTCTCCCAATGGAGACTTAATATACTCTTAAAAGACTCAAAAAATTTAGACAACTGGAAAGATGTACCCATTTCTTGAAACAGGAAGACTCATTATCATAAAGATGCCAGTTCTTGCAAAGTTTATTAAATACAATCCCCACCCCTACCAGTGGAGCTTGGAGATTTGCTTAAAATTCATTTGGAGGAATAAAAGAAGAATATACCAATAAAACTAGTTTATAGAAGAAGAAAAGCAATAGAAAGAAATCTGATATCTCTATCAGATTTTAAAGCATACTATAAAACTTTTGTAATTAAAAGTGTGGTGCTAAAAGAAGTGGTACTAACTCATAGAGAAACAGATCAATGGACCAGAAAAAAGAAATCCACAAAGAGAACCAACTGTTACTTTGAAACAAATGAATACAATTCAAATAGATAAGAACTATATTATTCTTAAAAATATATTTCCATGTTTTAGAAATTTAAGTGTACTTGGGTGATGACTTAATACAAACTTGAAAGACAGTATAAAATTTCACCATTTTGCACTCTAGTTTTCTGCATTAATCGCCATTTTTAAGGATCTGGCGTAGTTACAGACTAAATTAGAAATGTTCTTCAATACTGCAGCAATTATTCAGAAAACAACACTTGCACAGAATAAAACTTACAGGGACAAAAGCAATTAAAAGCACAAAAGGACAGTGTATTTCCTTTTGAATCTAAACACTGAATAAGCTCTTTTAAAAATCTTTCAGAAAAAAGATAAATAACCGAATTGATTATTATAAAAAGCACACACATACTCTTTAGTGAATATCCCTCGAGGGCCAGTGGCTGTGCCCTGGCTGGCATCCAGTCCGTGTTTCTCCAGAATGTTGCGCGCAGCTGGACTTAAACGGAACCTAAGAAGAAAACGTGGAACTTAATGGAACTAATTAACATTTCCATTGATTCAAATAGATCTAAATGTCAAAAGTTTCAGGGATAATTAGAAATTTAAAATACTAAAACTAAAATGACTCCATAGATGGTCACAGTCAAATAAATTCATCTGTACTGCTCTATTTTATTTTACTTTCAAAACATTTTCATAAAAAATTAAGTTACTATGTCAAGATATTCTTAAGAGTAAATACTCATTAGCAGTCATATTTTAAGTAATTAAATTTCAATGGTTCTTCATAACACATCAATAAGGAACTAACTACTGTTCATATTTTTTTTAATAATGAACTACACAGAAAATTTTAAATTTTAAGCATTTTAAGGTATACAGTTCAATGGCATTAAGTACAATTACACTGTTATGCAACCATCACTATCATCCATCTCCAAAACTTTTTATCTTTCCACTGAAACTGTATATTCATTAAATAATAACTTCCCATTCCTCCTTCCTCCCAGTCCCTTATTATTCTACTCTATCTCCACCAATTTGATTATGCATTTCATATTTCGGGTCAGAGAAATCACATAATGTATGTGCTTCTGCGACTGGCTTAATTTTCCTCAGCATGTCTTCAAGGTTTATCTATGTTGCAGCCCCATGTACCAGAATGTCCTTTCTGTTAAGGCCAAAATACATCTCAAGGTATATACACAGTATCTTGAACACTGGGGTTGTTTCCACCATTTTGCTATTATGTATAGTGCTGTAAATAGTGAACACAGATGTATACATACTGAGGTCTCCTTTTAATTCTTTCGAATATATTTAGAAATAGACTTGCTAGATGATAGGGTAACTCTCTTTTTTGATGAAGTATCATACTGGTTTCACTGCAGCCATACTATTTTACATTCTCATCAGCAATGCACAGAGTTCAAGTTTCTCCACATCCTTATCACCATTTGTTATATTCTGAGGTTTTTTTGTTTCTGTTGTTGGTTTTTAACAACAGCCACACTAATAGGTTTGGAGTGGTGTCTCATTAGGAATTTGATTTGTATGTCCCCAATGATTAATGATACTGAGTTATGTTTTTTCATGTATACAGCAGCCATCTCTATCTTCTTGGGAGAAATGTTTAAGGCCATTGTCCATTTTTCTTTTAATTTTAAAAAGCAAAACAGAAAAAAGGATAGAAACAATACAGAATTAAAAAAAAACAGCAGTAAGAAATCAACACTAGTTAATGCCTTCCATAGTCTTATCTTAGAAGTAGTTGTATTCAATACATATTCAACAATTGTATTCATACAATTCAACATATTCAGACAAAGACTGTAAGTGAAACAGATGGGTCTGAAAGTTGAAAATTAGCAAATGGAGAAGAACAATTGCTATATTTCAGGAAAGTAGCTCTAACTGATAAGTGTCTAGTACTATGAAATCTTTAGATCTTTAAAGAGAAACTCAAAGTTTTATATTTTTAATAAAAGGCGAAAGATTTATACGATCTAAAGAGAAACCAGAGTATATTTTTACATAAGATTAGCAAAAAAAAAGATTCAAAACTTTTTATTTTAAAAAATCACTGTGTAGGCCAACACTATACACATTCACAGGTTAGTCAGTCTTTAACACGTAAGAGTGTGACCTCAGAGCATACAAATACCTTTGCAAGAAGACAATACAGTATCAGTAAGTAAAACACACTGATGAGACTCTCTCTGATTTTCACAGTAAATGAAGGGAAAATAAAAGGAGTCAAAGCACAGGACTCTTACTTTCTGTCCAGAAATTATAGATTTATGCCTTATAAATATGTAAAAATACTGAGTTGATTAAAAATAACAAAGCAAAAAATCCCTCATATTGATACTTGGAAAACATTGTGAATTTTTTTACTGACCAGAGCTGACAATGATAACTAAAGAAAAGCAATAAATGAAAGGCTCTGCATTTTTAAGTACAAAAGCAGTTGTCTATGACAAATTTCTTAACATAAGGTAATCCTGTATACTTCCTGAGAATATTAAACATTTTATTTAGAATTTGCAGATTATCAATTGTAGCTATGTATAGTAAAATGTTTACTAAATATCAGTTTTGTTACAGAACACCTGAGCTCTCAGTGTCAGAAGCTCAAATGCAAAACAGTTTGAAAATGAAAACATGTTAAATTGGCAATTTCGTCTTCTCAGTTAAATATTTGAAAACAGAATTCATGCTACAGTAATTAGAATTCCATGAATGGGAACACAAAAGGAAGTGTGGTACACTGAATACCATTCTGGAATTGTAAAACCTAAGTCAAGCTTAATGTGGACACAGACGGCTTCGTTCTCTAAGCAAGCAAGGCTGCCGGAGTGCCTAACGCAGCAGGTATTCAAAAACTGTTTATTGAATGAACAATGATAACAAACTGATCACCCCTAGATCTCAGTGTCCTAAGATAAAAAAACAAAGGGCAACATTGGCAACTTTCTACTTAATGTACAAAGGTGCTTTGAATAATAATGATTAAAAATCACAAGAACGGTCATAAGATTTTTTTATATCAACATTCGAATACTCACTGCAATGTACCGGGTGGACACTCCTTCTTTACAGACAGGAGAAGATGCTTTGAATATAATAAAGATTAAAAATCACAAGAATAGCCATAAGATTTTTATATCATCATTCAAATAAACATACTCACTGCAATGTACCGGGTGGATGTCCCTTCTTTACAGATAGAGACACCTGTGGTTCTGGTGAGGGGCCAGGCACTGATGGTTTTGAAACTGGTGGTGGAGGACCTACATCTTTGGGAATTTCAACATGCTTCCAATCTTTTCCTTCCTCAACCATCAAGCCAATTAGTGAACCTAGCCGAATATTTTTAGTTCCTTCTTCAACCTACATTTTAAAAAGAAAATAATTACAGAGATGAAAAGCCTCATGAGTGAAAGAAGTAGTTTATTTCTCAGTTGTGTATTTCTGTGATGGCTAGAAAGATCTCTTAGATGTGAACTAAAAGCTGCTTTCAAGACAACTTGCGTCCACCTTCAACCTGCGCGTTCCCTTCCTACTTTCTCCCACATACCCTCCATCACCACTCCTTCTCTCGAAGATACTTGTGCTACCTCCTGAAAGGAAGGGAAATCTAGAACTGTACTTTTTTCTGGTAGCCTTCAAATATGTAAGCACTATTGTTGCTATGTCAATTAAAACAAATCCAAAACAGGAAACTGTGGTTGTGTCTCTCAATTATTTGTCTTTCCCAGATAGTCTCTATAAAATGGCTTCAGAAGTGCAAGAGCTCAATAAGACATTAAGTCCTCCAAATTAGTCCTACCTTCTAAAATTAATTTAAAGCAAAATCGCTTCAGTAAATTTAGTCTCTGAGGGGGAAAAATAATGTTCCATCAGACAGATAGAACTAGGTAACTATTCTGGTTATATTAAATACAGTTTAACTGTTTCTCTATTATTTCTTTCTCTGAATATCTACTTTACTAGAGAAATAAATCTCCTGAGTTTTTTTATAATATCAGAAACACAGCAGTGTCCCTGCTAACCAATTTTTCGCAGACAATATCTGCCCACTAACAACCAAAGAGAGATCAAAAATGTTTTTTAAAATTAAGATAAATATTTTTTAAGCATTTAAACAGAATTAATTTATAAAGAACAAGCTAACTCTGATTTACTTATTACCAGCCCCTAGAATACCTTTGACAGCAATATTTTATAGGGTCATCACAGAAAAAAAATGTCATTCCTTCAAAATATTCTATTATTCCTTTTCAATTACTCAAAGGTTCATTACATACGTATTTAATGAAAAACAGAATGATAGGTTGCAGGACATCCTCAACATAGTAATTATAAAGGGAAGCGTAATTCCTAGGATGGGTTTGGCATTATGGAGGAACACTCATTTTGCTTATCTGTATATGTGCTACTCTTAAAATAATAAGGCATACACTTTGTAAGTTAAGAAGCTTTAAAAATTTACTAATTACCAATGAAGAATATGAACAATGCTTCAATGAATAAAAGCATAAGAAATGAGTATACAAAACTAAAGAAGAATATATAATGAGTTACAAGCTATGGAAAAACACTAAACAATCCAAGAAAAATTTAGTTGCTTGGTTGTAGTATACCAAAAAGCTTTTACTTCTGTGGCTGTTCATTTGGCACTATGTCAAAAAGATGAGCAAAGATTATTATTAGATTAAAAATTTTTTTATTTTATTCCCCTGCCCCCCAGTTCCTGTTTCCTTCTGAACAATTTCTTCTTAATTCACATATCTATTGTACATTTTGGTCCTTATTTATTCTTTCAGTTTCTCACACCAGGGAGAAGATGGGATATTTACATATGTGTGTCTGATTTATTTCACTTAAGCATAGGTGTACCCATTTACCTAGAAATGTCTCAAGTTAATCCTTCTTTTTGGCTGAGCAGTACTCCATTGTATTACAAAAACCTCCAACAACACCTTTTTTATTCATTCCTTGGTTGGTGGGCATTTGGGTTGTTTCCAAGATTTAGATATTACAAACTGTGTTGTTATAAACATGTGGCACATATATCGCTGTGAAATGTTTTTAATTCTTCCGGGAAGAGACCCAGAAGGGGGATAGCTGGGTCAAATGGGACCTCTAATCTGAGTTTTTTGAGGAATCTTCCCACTGATTTCCATAGTGGTTGCACCAGTCTAGGCTCTCACCAACAGTGGAGAAAAAAGAAAAGACTGATAAATAAATGGATAAGAAACAAAGCTTCGTAAATAGGAAGGGTAAGAGGGGTTGAAGGGAGGGGAAGGAACTGGGAAAAAAAGAGGAATCAAAATATATTATATACAGGTACAAATTCCCTGTGATGAATATGAGCTTTATGTATATCTAAATTGTACCAATAAGCCTAATTTAAAATAAAAAAGAGGGACCGGGGATCTAGCTCAGCGGCCTAAGCACTTGCCTGGCAAGCACAAGGTCGTGAGTTCAATCCCCGGTGCTGCAAAAAAAAAAAAAAAAAAAAAAAAAAAAAAAAAAAAAAAAAAAAAAAAAAAAAAAAAAAAAAAAAAAAAAAAAAAAAAAAAAAAAAAAAAATTAAAAAAAAAATAAAAAAGAAAGAAACAGTTGGAGATCCATACGGGAGGGGCTGAATTTTGACTCTTATTTTCAACCATAAAAAAACCTAAAGTATTTCATGCATCTAATTGTGAAGAATAAAACTAGAAAACACTAGAAAAAAATACAGGAGAAAATACCTGTGATCTTGGAGTAGGCAAAGATTTTAAAAGCATCAATCATTAAAAATAATAAATTTAGATCCCTTAAAAATCAAAACTCAAAACTTATTGTTAAAAAACTAAGCACACCACAGACAGAAAATGTTGTCAATCTGTAAATCTGATGAAAGAGTATCTCTGACCAACAATGAGGATGAGCCTCTCCTCGCACAATTAGCCATTCTGATTTGCTCTTTCTATACATGACCTATATGTATCTTTTGTTCATTAATGTTTTTGTTTTTTTGAGATACAGTCTTGCTATGTAGTTCAAGCTGGCTTTGAGCTCACTATATAGCCCAGGCTAGCCTTGAACTCACAGTGATCTTCCTGCCTCAGCCTCCCGAGTGCTAGAATTACAGGTGCCCCACTCCAGCGGCTTGCTCATTGATTTTTACTACATTTCTTTTCTTTCCTGTGCTGGTTTTCAAGAGTTCTAGTTATTCTAGTTATAGCCTTTTGTTGACCAAGAATGTGAAGACTATCTTCTCTGAGTATATCACTCATTTGTTAATTCTGCCTATAGTAAAGCAACACATCATTTTGTTGTAGTCAAAATCTATCAATTCTCATCCTGGTGGGTTTTGCTCTGAAAGTCGTAAGAAGTCATTTCCTATTACAGAAATATTATTATACATGTAAATCATCAGCATTAGCTATGCTATATCATGTATGGGTACAAATTTCCTATGATGAACGTGATCATTATATGCATTTGTACCAATAAACAATTAAAAATAAATTTAAAAAAGATCATTACTAGACTCATATTTTTTCCTCTCCTAAAAGTGCTTGCTTACGAAATGTTAACTCAAAATCAAAGTAAAATGCCAACTTTTCTAAAAATTTGATAGCAAAAGCTTTAATTTCTATTTGATAATTACTTTTAAAATGCAAACACAAGATCAATATCCAACCACAAAGAACATGATTCAAATGTAAAACATTCTTTTAAAAAAGCAGAAAAGTTTGTTTTAAAAATATCAATAGATGTCTGAAATATGAGTCAGACACCACACTAAATCTGAAACTGACACCTCACCTTGTGTTTCATTTACTAGAAGTCACAGAAATGATTCCACATGGACCCTACCAATGTGACACTGATATTTTCTCAAGCAGTCAAAGGTAACCCTTTCTTGGCATTTCAGTTTTTACTGATCTAAATATCAAATAAAATGTATTTTTAAGTATTTGCATTTTTTCCAGTTTTAAAAAGTTGAATCATGAAACACCAAACTCAAACACAATGAGACTCTGTCTCAAAATAAAAAATGAGAAAGGGGCTAGAGATTTAGCTCAGTAAGATGTCCTTGAGTTTGATTCCCAGTGTCATGGAAAAAGAGAAAGAATGGTTGATTCTACTTTTGAAAATTATTTCAAAGCATGATCTAATATAATAAAAATTATCAGGGAATATATTGCCAGTCAATAAAACTGTGACACTTGCTTGTGACCCCAGCACTGGGAGACTCAGTAAGACTGCTTCAACCTAAGGTGACCCAACATGGCAGGCGCACAGTCAGGGCCCTGGAGGCTCATGGCTGAGAATGTGGCACCCACATCTGTATGCTAGCAGGGCCTCCCACTGGCTTCCCAGGGTGACTGTGCATGGCCCCACCCACCTCGACAGCAAGCCTCCCAGCATCTGTGCACTCCATGCTGACTCAGCCTCACGATGGCAGCTGCGTGGCAGGGCTCGCTTGATTTCATGCTGGGCGCCACAGCCGAAAGCCTTCTACAAGTTCACTGGGCTCCTTCCAGGAGCAAGGCATGACTGACTCGCTGCATGCCTGGCAGGACTGTGGCTCCTTAGCAACTTACACAAACAAAAAGAGCAGCTTCACCAGTTTGAGAATTTACCCATGTGGATTGGTATTGCTGGACCTTCAGGGTTAAGAGATTGATACATACTCAGGGCAAAGAAGAAACTGACAACCTTTTGAACAAAGCAGAAGAAAGACTGAAAGAAGTAAGGCAGGGTAGTCTGGGGCAGATGAAGCCTTGGCCACCCATGGTTTGAGGAGGCACCATCAACAGCCACAGGCCCACTGCTGGTAAGTATGACAGAGATGAAGTGGTGTACAATGAACGTCCACCTATCAGAACATTACAACTCTACACCCCAAGCAGTTTGGAAATATTCTCATCCTCAGTGGGGATGTTAATTTGGCAGAATGACTTGGCCTATCCTAGGGCTATCATTGGCAGTAGCAAAGAAGATGACGCTGGTAAAGATGAGCAGATTCTGGGAGGCAGAGATGGAGGCACCGTATGCGAAACAGTCAACTGAAAACAAAGATGGTCACTATGGTAGAGAGTGACCACATGGTGCTTGATGGGTGTGAAAAACACATAGTGACATCTGAGGTAGCCCACTGCTGTGTTCTAGCAGAAGGCTGTAACCCAGTGCTGAAGAGATACACAAAGAAGCGAGAGAGTTATGCTGTGATTAATGATCTGACAGCTGTCCCAAGCTTCATGTTTCTAGAAGATGATTCCATGTGGGGATTTCTCCAACTGACTCTTGACCTCTCAATGAAAGTAATGAAAAAGGATGGGAAATATTTTATATACGGCAACTGTGTCAATTTCACAGAAGTTGGGTGCCTGTATTATCCTGTGGAATTCTCAAAGGAGATCATCTGTGTCAGTCCATACTTGGAATTGCAGGTATTTTACACTGCCTGGAAAAACGCTAACCCTTGAGGAACTTTGCCTCATCATGTGTGCTGGAAACAGCTTCCGGACCTCCATATGATGCACATGACATCAAAACAAGTTGGGCAACTGTAAACTCCAAAGTTTTCTCTTTTTTTCACTATTGTTAATTTAGAAAAACAAACTAGGGTGCTATTTTTTAAGAAATCAAGCGAAGGATAATTAGCACACCAAAGATTGCAAAATGCGCTGACACGCTAGAATGTGATTTTTATTATGTTTTATTTTCATATGGGTTTGTTTTGTTTGGTTTTGGTAGACTTAAATTTGGAACGCTGGAGGAATGAACATCATTATTTTGTTCCAAAAGAAAGTTTCTGAAGTGTTTCTTTTCCAAAAAATTGATTTAAATGTAAAAATGTCATGCTTTATCAAAGAAAGGATAGCAAATGAAAGCAATGATTCAATTAAAATTACAAGAGAGGAAAAAGAAAGAAAAAAGGCTTTTGGGTTCAATAACTAGTATTGAAAAAAAATTTTTTTTAAAGACAACCTCTAATAAACCCTCCACATACACCATCCTCAAACTACTTTATTGATTTATCATTTAAAACACTCACTAATTTGCTGTAAATTTAAAAGTAAGTTGATTAATTGATTCTGTGTGTGTGATAACTAAAAGTTTTCTGCATGACAATTTACTAGTGATTAAAAGGAAATCGAAAAACCCTTCCATTAACAGAAGTAAATTGGAAATAAATCACAAAGTTATCTACCCTGACAGCAATTATTCTTTATTAAAACACAAGGAATACATAAGCTTTTTTCTTGACATGTAATAAATATTACCTTATATTTAAAATGGAATTCAGGTGCAAAAATTATACAGCTCCTTAAAAAGAAAATAGTAAAATTGTGAAGGGAGAATAATACAAAAACCTCTCAAAGACTACAAAACTAAACTCATAGAAAGAGTAAAACAACTATAATCTTTCCAATTCTTTCAAAAATGTAAGCACAAAACACTAGAGGGTTAGTTGCTTATAGTTTAAGGGGTTAAGTACTGCACTTATTTTTAGATCATTCCTTGCTTTTTAATAAGCTTAGTTGTCTAACTCTGGTTTTGACAGTAGAAATGTCATACATGTACTCTTATAAAACTGTTTTATTATGCGTGATAATATGAGAATTCTTCCACAGCAAAAGATAAAGGTGTAAAACTCTTGCTAGTGTTGGTGGTGCTGGTGGGGAAGTGAGGTCGATGGCAAAAAACAAACAAACAAAAAATCCAACTAGTAATACCATCTTTTTTTCTCCACTTTTCCCTGTAAAATTGCACACATTATGGTATGATTATATTCCCATTTCCATTACTCAAAAAGCATGCAGAGTAACAAGAGCTGCAATATGTATATATGTCACAGGATCTTTTTTTGGTCAGGAAATGACTGTTGAGAGGTGCTTATTAACTATAAGTATCCACTTTTTTGCAGAGCATTAGGATCCAGATGAATATGCATTACTGACCCACTGACATGGTTAGCAATTTGAAATGCATTACTAAGCAGCTAAGTGAAAAATTCTATCAATTTGGAAAGATTTTCACAGCCAAACAATCCAAAACTAGGGCCAAGAACACAGCCTGCCAAAAGCATGCCAATAAAATGTAACTGGGTTTATTACATATGATAATTCAAGCAATCTTTTCCTTTTTCAAAATATATAAATTAGCTAAATGGTATGAATATTTGTATTTATGCAGTTATAAAGACAGGACAATTTTAACCTTCAGTCCCTATTTGCTCCAAGGAAGTTAACTGTATTTTCAACAATGTGTTTTAACCTGGATGTTAGTACACAAGTGGCTAGTAAAGGATGTTTTAAATTCTAAAATGTCAACAATAAAACATAAGTAGTTGGAAAAAAATAAGTGGTTTCAAAAAATGTACAAAAGGCGGGGCACAGTGTTTGCAAGTCTGTAATTCTAGTTACTCTGGAAGCTGAGGCAGGAGGATTCCAAGATCAAGCCCAGCCTGAGCAACTTAGTGAGACCTCAGAAGTAATAAAAAGGGAGGTACATCGCCTAGTATGCTCAAGGCCTTGGCTCAATTCCCAATACTGAGGAAAAAGTAAAAGTGCAAGAGGATTTTCTAGGAAGAAACACATTTAAAAAATGTTTAAAGACCTACATTTAATTAGTGTATAACAACCCAAAATGTGGTCTTTGGATAGAACAGACACAGGAAGTTATATCCAGTCAAGCAAGCTGATGGATCAGAATTAAAACCATACTAACAAAGAACTACAAACAGGTACACAGCTTACCGGTACAAATCAAACTGTATAGGTACAAAAGGATACTTACAGCGCAGCCCCCCAACCAACATGAATGATTACACAAATGTCCAGACTGACCTGGGGGGTTAACAGTCACCAAGAACTGAATAAATAATTCTAACACTTATCAAGCACTTGGCAGGTAACCGGTTTTGGGATGAACATTTACATATTCTCTCAATTACCTTCCCTGCCACTTGTGATGTATTATAATCATCTCCACTTCTTTATGAAGAAAAAGGCACCAGGGTTTTGGTACTCTCTACATAGCTAATACGTAGCAGTTTTTAGCTACATGAAATGGGCTACAGTGTGGATACTAGAGTCAGTTTTAGCTGCTATTCCATACTCTCTGACAATTGTGCTACAAGAAACAGCATGCTAGTTGGCTCCATCAGTAACTATGTTATATAACCCTAAACAGTGATGCTTTGACCATACGTGGTTCATTTTACTTACTTTTCTCACATGCTCTAAGGTTGTTTTAAAAATAACATACATCGTATACAAAATTAGGGACTACAGAAAAATAGGTTATTACTGATTCTTCACAGTAAAGCATTTTAAACACCTGAATTAAAAATGTATTATATAGTAGAAAATGGAAAATAAACAGGTAAAAATAGAAAGTAACTTCACCTCCATGTTTAAGAAGTTTCCAGCCTGTTGAAGATCATCAAAATGAAAACTTACCACTATTTTGGCCAAGATGCCGTCATCACTTGCATCTAAGGTAACCACAGCTTTGTCAGTCTCAATTTCACACAACGCATCTCCAGCGCTCACAGCGTCACCTACAAAATAAGACTGGGTTTGGTCTGTTTTTTATTTTTTTAAATAAATATGATTGTTATATGAATGTGTATAAAGCATGAATAAACAACAAAATATTCTACATCTGTTTCTGGACTGTGAAATCACAAGCAGTTCTCACTGCATGTGTGTGTTTATATGTGCATATGTGTACACTTTCTTGGGTTTTCCGAAAGCTCTATGATACATATTCATCACTATAAAAACTGTTACAAAGAATTTTGAGCAAGTATTAAAAATGAAATTATACTTTATAGAGACAATAGCAAGAAATTATCATCCTCTTTGAGAAAAATCAACTTCCAACCCTGTATCTCCTTTTTAATACAATTTGACTATTCTCCTGTCAACAGAAGTGCTACAATTAATAGAATATTTTGGTTAACACCTTAGGGCAAGTTCAGAAACAAGAAATCTGTCAGCATCACACAGCATAAATGAATGAATAAAAGGAGAAACTCAAATACACAGTGAAGTCAAGTAAGAAGCACTTTTGGGAAGGAAAAGACAGAGAAATTCCAACATTTGAGCAGAACCTGACATTACAGACATGCTGCTCTCTAGAAGCAGTTTATGATGTGGAAGGGAGGTACAAAGGTTTCCTAGGGGAAGTAAAGGAAACTAAATGTAGCCTGGTAGACTTAGGGGACTTAAACTAGATTTATCACTTGAAGCTTGGGGCAAGTCAGGGTTCTATTCCTAATCAGAGGCTGACAAAATGAGCAATCAAATTCTGCTGACTGAGGTTTTGGCTTTAATCAGAAACTGTGGGTATAGTACAATGGGGGAGAAAATCACTGCCTCTATACGAAGAAATATGTCAAGCCACCCTTTGGCTTCAGGATCATACCTGACAATCTCCCCAATATCAACAGAAAAACCCAGGGAGGGGGACAGACAGTGGGAGGGTACGAGATGTGTGGGAGGGAAGACACTGAAACACAAAAACCTTCCACTCAAAAGTAAGCTGCAAAACAATTTTCAAACACATGAAATCTGACAGTAAAAAAGTATGACACAAAATAAATAACTAGAATGAAACTGATTGTAGAAGCAATTCATTTAGTGCAATCTGCCAAGAATAATTATCTGGAGGATGTTAAATAGTAAAAATGAAGGTAGAAGTGCTATCACAAGAAGAAATCAAAAAATGACGAATGTACAGACATGAAACAAAATATTGTCAAGTAGGAAAGAAAAAATAAATTCAAAATCTTAGAAGTAAAAAATTAAATCACTGCAATAAAAGGAACCAATGAGATATAGTCTAGTTGGAACACAGCGAAACAGGGACGTTGAAAGTCAGCACCAAAGAACTACCCAGAACTTAATACAAGCAGACAAAAATTTAAAAAGAATGAGAAAAGAAAATAGCTGAAGGACAAAGACTGAGGGAGGCCACAATGCTTGCCTAAAGGAGCACCAAGGGAAAGGGGGGGGGCTGGTAGAAAATCAATACATGAAGAGATTACTGCTGAGAATTTCTCAGAACTCTAGATACCTATATTTATAATGAATATGTTCTGAACAGTTATATTGATCAGGAAGGGGTACAAAGGAGCTTTGCAGCATGTTAGGCGTTCTCCAGATCTCGATCTAGGTGGTGGTAACAGGGATATATGTGTATACATAAATCATGCTAGTTATACCTAGACAAAAAATATAACAGGACAAAAGAGTATTAGACTGCACAAACAAGAATTCACATTAGATGCACTGCAGATAAACCACATATTATCAACAATAAAAACACAATTTTAAGTTATCAGAGGAAGAAAAACAATTACCTCAATGGAATGACAGACTGAAAGCACACTTCTCAACAGCTGCAATAGAGGTTGGGAGACAATGAAATAGTATCTTCAAGAAGTTGAGAAAAATAACAGTGTAGAATTTCATATTCAGTCATATAAAAGAATGAAATAAAATAACTCCTTAGACATATAAAGGCTAAGAAAATTTACCACTATTGAGGATCACTTACACGAGCTCTTTCTTACAAAATGCAGTTGAGCAAGAAAAGTGGACACACAGAAGACCCTTAGGACACAGGAAACGAGTTACCAAGGAAGTTGTTAAAGTGTGAAATATTAACTATTGAAATAGTAATGTTTGAGGGTTTAAAAAAGTGAAACTCAAACTCTTAAAAAACAGTAATATAGGTAAAAGAATGTTTATGTGATAATCAACCATGTTAATGACTTTGGGATAGGAGGAAAAAATATTGAGTAACTCTAGACCTTACTGACAAAACTTAAGAATGTAAAAATAGAAATCCAAAAAAGAAAGAAAAGAAATACAGCCTACAGCACGGGAAAAATGAAAAATAGTACCCATTCGGGACCCCTTCTGTCTCTCTTGGACAGAAGCTTTCTTTCTCTCAATAAATATATCCTGCTCATAAAAAAAAAGTCATATAACAGAAAGCAGGTACACATACACACACGCACACACAAAACAGAACAAAAATAAAGATGAACAATAGAAATAAAAAACAATAGCAATAAATCTAAATGTATGAGTAATCACAATAAATATAAGTGGATTAAAATCACCTATTAAAAGCAGTGATTATCAGAATGAATACAGAAATAAAATCTTAGTAATTTTAGCTTACAAACTTAAATACAAATGAATAGAAACATATGAGATATACCAATATATGCCCTCAAACAGCCCCCCAAAATAGCTGGAATAGCAATATTAACAGATGAACATAGTAAGAGAGCATAAAGGAAAATCTAAAACACTAAGTTAATAAATATGCTCTGAAAGGCTTCCTAGAATTAAATGACCTCTCATCTGAGCCTGAAAAGATGAGAAGATACACAAAAGGGCAATGATCCAGGCAGAAGGCAGCACACACAGAGCCCTGGAAGCAAAGAAAAAGGACACTCTGGTCTGCTGGAAAAGACCACATGAAAGGGGTTGCTTAGCAGAGTAAGTACAAGGAACCTCTCCCAACTCAGACATCAGTTTCATTCTAATCTCAAGACACTTACTAGTGACCCTGGCTAAGTAAGTCAATATTAATGTCGCTGACTCTCGAGAAGATTTTGAATGTACAGCTGTACAAGAAGGTATAATGGATCTAAAAGTGTTAGGTTAACACTTCACATACACTTTGAGATAACATTTTCTATCTTCAGGTAAAACAACCATTAAGAATAAAGATGCGTTCTAGCTTCCTATCCATGGTCTCTTACTTCAAATAGATAATTCAACAAGTACTCATGTACAAAGCATTGCAGTAAGCACTGGTTACAAAAGCAACAATAAACAATGGCTCTGTCCACAAAGAGTTTAGAGTCTGGTGAAAAAGACTGAGCAGCCAGGATACAGGCACATGCACGGCTTAAGGGATACACAACTTCTCAGCTGTCCTGTTGATGGGTGACTGGCTGCAGAAGGAGATGGTAGCCCTGGAGCATTCCTGCATCACCTCCTCGTGGTCCATGTCAATGGCAGAGGTGGAGCGGACCCGGAACGAGAGTGCGGGCCCCAGGAGGGGCCAGAGCAGAGGCCCGCCCGGGGGCCGCTCCCCAGCACCGATGCCAGCATCATGTCCTGTTCCTTTGTCCAGATGGGCAGCTGCCAGAGCTGAGGATAGAAGAGTACAGAGACTTCCTTCTCTTCGTAAAGTCGAGGCATGAAGTACAGTCTTGGTCAAACAGAGTTTACAGTGATGCTTATTTTATTAACTAAACACAACCTATAGCTTTCACAAAATAATTGTGTTTGACCAAAAGTTAACTGTAATCTTTACTTCAAAGCTATGTGTGGTAGTAGTCACAGAGGAGGGCTGGTTATTGACTGTAAGGCCAAGTAAATCAGATCTATGTGAAAGTAAAAGAGGAAAACTTACTGCTATGTTGAATCACCAAGACATCCACCATTAGAGATAAAATTCAATGGTTTGCTCAACATTTACAGCTGCTCCTATGTGAATAACATTGTATATAAGACAGACACTAGAGCAGAAATCATAAATAGGACAGACCTGCTTCAAGAGGGTCCTAATCAGATGAAATAAAAATACAAGCTGGCAATGCCACTCAATTACATGGGCTCCCTAGTCAGTGTCTGCCAACCCTTAGAGCTTACTTACATGATGTCTGCATGGCCCAAGACCTAAGGCAACCTGTCTGCCTCCCCTACATCCCTCTAGCCTTTTATCCCACCTGTCTAGTGGCTACTGCAAATGTTCACTACAGAATGTTTCCATCACCACAGAAAGTTCTATTGAATAGTAATCTATAATTTCATAAGCCAGTTCTAGCATTCTGCTCTAATACAAATATCAGCAATAATAATCAAAAAGCATAGTGATTAAAAATAACTCAGCAATAAAAGGAATGAACTGCTGGAACATGCCACAACATGGACGAATCCCAACCATGCCTAGTGAAAGAAGCCAGTTGCGAAAGCCAGTCATAATTTTATATGATTCTATTTATATAAAATATCCAGAAAAGACACAATTTTAGAGACAGAATGCAGATGGAGGTTGTCCAGGGCTATGGATGGGAGGAGGAAATAAACATGATCAGGCAGCAGAGGTCTTTTGCAGATGACAGAAATGTTCTAAAACAACTGTGTTAATGGCTGTACAATCCATACATTTACTAAAAATTACTGGACTGTGTACTTAAAATAGCTGAATGTTATGGTATATAAGTTGTACTTCAAATAAAGATGTTAAAATAATAACTGAAATAGCATACTGAAAAAACACTGAAGTTGTTTATGCAATACATTTGACAAAAATTTTCCACTTTAGCCCCACAAACATGTAGTCCCAGAAATAACAGAAACCAAAAAGCTTTTTCAACACCAGCATCCAGATACTCAGGTAATTCTCCATGGGCTCCCAGTAACACAGGAAAAAGCTTCCTTCAGAAGTGATTTTATTTTTGAATTTTATACAACATTACACATCTTGAGATAGTCTAAAACTTACAAAAAAACTATGTGAAATATTCAAAATTCCCAATCATCTTAATAAGAAATGCTTACAAAGAATGGCAGTATCCAAGAAATCATACCAAGTCCTTCTGGGACTATGTACCTAGCAGACATGACAACAGTTCCAGACCCTGTGCCTAAATATTTCACACAACTGTTTCAGCCAGGTATTGGTCCACTGTGCTTCGAGTCAGAAAATCTTAAATAACTCAAGGAAGAAAAGAATACTTCTCATGTGAACACAACTTTTTTTCTTTTTGTTATTTTAACAGATTTGATTTTTCAATTGATGAAAAAGTAAACTATGCCCATTTTAAATAGAAAACATCTGAAGCACTTCCCCCTCAATAACTTATAATGATGTCAAATTGCTTTTCAAGAGATTTTGAAATTATAGCTATTACTTAACATTTTCTATGTGTCTTTTTTACTAATTCTATAATGCATATTTTTACTCAATCTTCAGTGTCAAATTATGTATATCAATACTTATAAAACTACTGTTCTGAGACTCATTTGTTCAACCAAGGTGGAAATAATTTATATGCCATACTATAGTTTCTGTAACTCAAGAAAAGGAAACGAAAATGAGTTATGATGCAATTCTCAGGCCAGAGATAAGCCTTAAATTTCATCTATATCAACTTACTCCCAAGTTCTTATGGCAGAGCAGAAAAAAATACAAAAAAACAAACCAAGATTCCGAGGGCAGTGTTCTTTTCACTGTACTGCTACCTTTTTATCTTAAAACACACATGTCAAGATAAGAATCATTTACAAATTCTACTTTAGCCATAACTTTCTCTGCATAACTCAACTGACATGTTTTTGTTCCTACCCCTGAGTTCCTCTAGTAATGACATTTATTTGAAAAGAATCACAAATTGTATTACACATGCATGCAAACATGCATTAATAAAAGCAGCTCTTGGTTTTAAGACTGAATTCATATCCACATAATTTAATTATTTAGCCTTAAAAATAAACCAGATTCATAATTAGATACACTATTCTTTCTCATGATAAATTTCAATCTCATAATTGTTTTAAATAGTGATCATACATTAACAAAGATTGCAAGATTAAAAAAATAGCTAATAAGAAAAAAAGGTTATTTAAAAGTACTATCCATCAAAATATAAATTTGTTTTCAATACAAAATGAATGAATTGAAGCCGGGCGTGGGGGCTTACGCCTGTAATCCCAGCACTCGGGAGGCTGAGACAGGCGGATCATTGTGAATTCAAGACTAGCCTGGGCTACAAAGTGAGCTCAAGGCCAGCCTGAATGGCATAGTGAGACCCTGTCTCAAAAAACACCAGGGCCGGGGATCTATCTCAGCGGTCTAAGCGCCTGCCTGGCAAGCGCAAGGTTGTGCGTTCAATCCCTGGTGCTGCAAAAAAAAAAAAAAAAGCAAAATGAATGAATTGAGTTATCAGAGATGTCTGAAGTACTGGGCATATTTAGACATAGTCAATCATATCCAATGTGTACAGTACATAAATGTTAATGAAAAGCAAATTATATTTGCAAGAATATGATTAAATCACAAAAGTGATCAGTTATAAAAAGAAGTTAGTGAATCAATAAAAAGGGTTAAGACTGTTCTTAACAGTGTACTGGTAAACAAAATTTTTCCTTCACTTGGCAGAAGAACACAGACATTTAAGAAAAACCTTCAGGGAAATAGGCTCTAGGAGCTTAAAAATCCTACCTGTCCCACATGAAAATACATCCTGGCCAGTCCCACACGAAAATAGCACATTATCATTAAAAGGAAAAAAGACCACAACGATGAGATCAAATGTTTTCCGGCTCTTGATCATACCGTCCATGTTCTACTGGGTGTGAATAACGTATTCAGACTGCCAGGGAGCTAGAAGCCTGAGAGATAAATGTGATCCAAGGATATTCCTATCTATCTGCCTATAAATCTGCAAAGTGTGAAGAAATTTAGTCTTTTTAAAAAGGTCCCCAAAAGATTGTTCTGGGTCTGAATCATTATTTAATGACACCAAACCCTGTCCTACTTACACAGAAACAGCCGAAACTCTATCATTCATTAAAGAAAAGAAACCTAAAAATACATTAAAATCAATTATATTTTTTAAAAGTAAAACTTTCTTCGATGCTAATAATTACTTTTATCGAAGCCTAGCCAATTGCTCAAAGCGCTGCCTAATGAAGTACTGAATCATTTACGTCTAGGAAACTGGCACTTTCTGTTAGAATGTCGCCTCTTCTTTGTCCCCTCTTTGTCTCAATTTTGGACTCCTACTAGATGAATCTTGTTTTCTCCTTCCGGTCGCAACTTCCCTTTCATATCATCCACTGCTTTCTCCCTCTGGGATGCCTGCAAGCTAATTCCTTCAGGCTTTCTTCAGTTCACAGATTCTTTGTTCGGTCACATCTAATCACACTTTCATTCACCCTTAAGTGTTTTCTTTTCAGAGATAATATTTTCCATTACTAGAAGTTTCATTTGTTCTTTTTCAAATCTGCCCAGACATTCTGTATAGTGTCTGATCTCCTCATAACACCTTTATGTATCTAGTAATTTCCTAATGGAAGCTCTGGTAGATCTAGTCCCACTGCTTGTTATGCCTACAGACATTTGCTCCTAAAAGACTGTTTCCTGGTGCGTTACTATTATTATTTTGGGGCAGGAGTAACTGGGGATAGAACTCATGACCTCACGCTTACCAGGCAGGTGCTTGTGCCACTGGGCTAAATCCCTGGCTCCTGGTGCATTATTAAATTAGTTTGGGATTAGTTTGATTCTTGCTTAAGTGGGACTTTAGTTGGGAATCCTGTGTGGCTTAAATTAGGACTTTGCCCCTCTGGAAAAATGGTTTCTGCCAGGTAACCTGGGGGGATAATGAGTTCAGGACCATTTTACTTCTACCTGTAGAGTCTCAGAAAATGCAAACACTATAAAATGGAACCCCAAAGCCTGATGAGGAAAAGCCCATGAGAGAAAAATGATAAAGGATTAGGTATTATTATTTTACAGAGATCCAAAGTTTAAAAAAAAGTGTTTGTTATTATGTGGCACTGCATTCCACACACATGCTTATGACTCTCAACTTTCTTACCTCCAAGTCAGACTTTGCTCCTAAACTTCAACTCCTACAACCAACTAGACATCTTCCCTTGAATGTCTAATAATAACCATCTCAACTTTCACCACAACCAAAGCTGAACCTAATTCTTTATTTCCCTTTCTTCGTCTCTACCTGTCCATCTCCTCTAACTAAACCCCTGTTCCCCATCTCAGCGGTTCCAGCCACCCAGCCCAGGCCCAGTGCTGCAAGTGGCTTCACCTCCCACTCACGGATCCAGATGCTGCTGACACTTGGTGATGCCCCTTTCCTACATTTAAGGGCAACTTGAAGAATTTCTTATATGAGAGTAATGACAAGAAGCCTTACCCATCTGCTGCTGATGATCTTAATGATTAGAAGTCCTCATTTTGGTTTTTCAAATGTAAGCAGGGAAAGGAGTCTACTTAAATTGAATACAGTTAGAGCTTGACTCTCAGCGCCTGTTCCAGTCAGTGCAGCGCTACTAACAGGGGTTGAGAAAACATGAGTAAGATACTTCCTATAAATCACCATGAGTGTGGCTGTATCTTGGCTCGAGGATAAGATGCTCACAGACTGAAAAGCACAACATTTGTATTCAAGATCTTTCTTATGTACTATGCTCTCAGTACACCTGGAACTACCTGCAGTTGCTGAAACATGTCTCATGACATTCTCCTTCAAAGACTGTGTTCCTACTGTTTATAATACTTGGAATGTCCTACTTTCTCACTCTTTTGAAAGGCCCATTTATTCTACAAGGATCAACTCAAATACTACCTCAATTGCATGACTGCCCCTCTGGGCAACTTGTACCACAAATGGATCTAACCGTTTGTAGTACAAATAGATTTCACCACTTTTATGGGTCTTTTTACTAATAAAGCTAATTTTAAAAAACACCCGATGGGACAGTCATGCATGTACCACTAGTGGTTTAAACTGTCCAGCTGCCAAGACATTTGAATTATGACCCTGTCATGAATGTGTTAATAACACCAACACCCAAATAGTCCTGTACTTATAAAAAGCTAAGAAGAAGTCAGGCACGTTAGGTAGCAGATGCCTGTAATTCTGGCACTCTGAGAGGCTGAGGCAGGAGGATCCCACATTCCAGCCCGGCTTGGAAAACCTACTGACTTAGTGAGATTCTGTCTCAATATAAAAAAGGCAGGAGTGCTACTCAGTGGGAAGGTATTGGACTCAATCCTTGGTAGCAGGGGAGGGAAAAAAGGCTGAGTAAAGAGCGGTTTCTCACTTCAAATTGTATTCCAAGGACAGTATGTACAATTTTAAAAATTATATAACAAAACTTTAAAATACACACGAAAGTAGCGAGGAAAGGTAATGAAGCCGCATGCATCCATGTACTTTTTACCTGACTTTAACTGTCAAGTGTTTGTGACCGTCTTGTTTCAGCTGTATCTCTCCCAATCCTCTCACCCTTGACCAGGCTTATTTTAAAACTAACTGTGGATACAGTATCACTTTATACACACTACCATTTCAGCTTCTATCTCTCATAGGTAAGATTTAAAATAAATATACATATATTATTAACATCCTAGAATTACTAATTCTTTATTATCATTAAATATCCAATCAGTTTTCAAATGTCCCCATGTGTTTTATTTGCTTGAATCATAATCAAAATAAGATGTATACATTAACACTACTCTCTTAAATATTTTATGCTGCTGGGATTCTAGCTCAGCGGTCTAAGTGCCTGCCCGGCAAGCGCAAGGTCGTGAGTTCAATCCCCGGTGCCGCAAAAAAAAAAAAAAAATTTTATGCTATATGTTTGCCTCCCCGGCTCCCCTTCCCTTAAAATGAAGTCGTCATCACAGTCTGGTCTTGCTGATAAACTCTTGATGGTGCCATTGAACGTGTTCTACTTTCCCTTGTATTTCCTGGAAAATGATAGGGCTACAGGCTGAGCATATTCAGTTCAATTTTCTGGCAAAACTACTTTATACCAGTGAAGTATACGAATAACAGGAAGCATTTAATAGCTGGTTGTGATTATTGTTATGTTAGCAGCCATCAATGCTCACTGGCTACATACAATCTCTAACGCAATCTGTTTCATTAGAGATTGCAAAATGGTGATACAGTGACATTTGACAATACTTCAATTTTTTCACAACTGGGATACACCAATAATGAACCACTTCTTCCGATAAATTACTTGATTCCCCTGAGCTACAGTCCACATAGGAAAGACAGAGAAAACAATGCTTGCGTCTTTCCACTTATTACCGGTTTTCAAAATAAGTTTATTTCCTAGCAGCCTCCAAAGCCGATCAATTATTATTAGTCTGTTTTTCTTTAGTTATACTGTGATTTTAGGCTCAGATACACTTAATATATATTTCAAATACTAGTTATTATCCTTATTGGTACTCACAGTTCTATCTTTAGCTCCTGAGTCCTGTAAGATACCTTTGGAAGTTTCTGACACTTTCCTTTCTTTCTGAACTGACAAGGTATTCCAGGCTCCTATGTGTATTTCCTGCCCAAGACCAGGAAGTAGCCATTCTTCCAGAAGCCTTCATTCACTTTAGTGGGTACAGGTATTCTGAGACAACAGTACGAGTACTGGGTATTCATTGCTAATTGGATTGGTCCTTGTTTCCAGACACTGCCAGGAGAATACAAAAAAACTACCATCGAAAAGTCTTTTCTTAACCTTAGTAGCTATCTCTTATCTGTTTCTCTTTCAAATCAAACCAACAGTCCACGTTCACAATGATATCTTCACTCCTTATTTGTTTTACCCCATAAGATACAAAGACAGCTCGACAATACCAAAATAACCACCATTATATGATTACTCTAATAGCTCAGGCTTATTATTTCTTTGTTGTTGTTGGACCTAATTTGTCCTTCAGTTACAACCTGCTACAAATACATAGTTAAATAAACTAACATTTGAAATAGTCCCTTCTGATATGGGACTAAGTGAAACAGATCCCTGGAAGTAGAGTTACTGGGCCAAAGGGTGAACATAAATATAAATAATTTTTTCTAGATATTACCATTCTTTTCCCTAAAGTTTATACTATTTTGCATTTCTTCTAGCAGTGTTTCAGAGTGCCTGCTTCCCTTTTTCTCTCCACAGCCACAACAGAAATTTGTTAAACTTTTCATTTCTGCCAATACAATCAGTAAGAAAAGACATCTCAGTGTGGTATTTGTTTGCATAGTTCTAGTCTTATCAGTATAAAAGTTAAAACATCCTTTTTTGAGTATGAGAGCCATCTGTAATTTTTGTGTAAACTATGTGATGATATAATCTTCCCAATTTTTCTATTGAGTTAATAGTCTTATTCTTATAAACTACAAATACTCTTTCAATTTGTCACTTTTTAACTTCACTTATCAGGTTTTTCAGCTGCAGCAAAGTTATTATTTTTATTGTCAAATTTAATCAGTCTTCCCCTTACTGTATCTACATTTTGAGTTACAGCATGTTTATTCTACTTCCAAGTTCAGTAGAATTTATCAATTTTTTTCTAGTATTTATAGTATATGGTTTTGTTTCTGGACTGTTAAGTATCTAATGCATGTGTAATTTATCTTTGGCATTACAGAAACAATAAATCTAGTATTATCTTCCTTCATTATACACTAAAAATCCAAGGGCCATCTAATTTCCCATTTTCTTTGCGGTTCCATTAGTCTGTCTTTTTAAGCACCAACCTCAGTTTCAATTTTAGAGCCTGTCTTGGTTACTGTTTCTTGTTGCTGAGACAAACACCTGACACCCAGAATTAGGGAAGAAAAGGTTTAGTTTTTGGAGATTTCAGTCCATAATCAGCTGGATCCAAGGCAGGGTGGCATGGCACAGGGGCAACTTTTCAAGGCAGCAGCCAGAGCAAAAGAGCAAACAAGCCTCTTCTCTACCCTCAAATTGTACACAGGCCACCCGCCCCCCACCTGCAGGGTGGGTGTAACACTCAAAAAATGTCCTTGCCCTCCTTTGTACAGGATGAGGATATTACAAACTGAGGATGTTACCAACTAGGGACCCTGGCCCCATGCTGAATCACTTAAAGCTCTGACCTTCTCAAATTGACACAGTGAGTAACATCCTAGAATGGTAACTGCTTATTCTCTACACCCCAGGATGTAGAGCTGCTAAGTTTCTTAGTTAAACTTCTAAACTTCTCAAATTGACACAATGTATTAACCATAAGAGAGCCTTAGTAATACTTTCAGTAGCTAGTAGGCTACCAGCCTCTTCTGCTGTTCTTTCAGGGGCATTTCTCATCATTCTTACTCCTTTGTTCTTTCCAATGAAATTTATAATCAATTTGCTTAGCTTCAGCAAAACACACGCGCATGTATATGTGTACATGTGCAAGCATGGTAGTTATGAACTAAGGGATTAACAAGTTTATGATGTTGAAAGTAAAAGCTAGAAATAAGGACTAAAATTTGAAAGCAAAAACCCTTCAAACATTTAACCTGTGCTTGTGAAGAGATACAGGGCAAACCCAGAAAACTTTGCTCCATTAACATAGAAAATTTTTATTTAAACAAATTTATATTAACTATCAAAGCAATACAATTTATTTCACTTATATTATGCATTTTGTAATATAATACATTAGAAAAAGTGAAAATGATCAAATAACAAAGCACAGAAAACAGAAGTGATGTACTTGCTCACCTTCCTTTTTCAGCCACTTCACGATGTTTCCTTCTTCCATCGTGGGAGACAATGAAGGCATTAGAATTTTAATAGGATCAACTGAAATTGAAAAAAAGAAAAGGTTAGCCACATACACACAAACACACACAGAGTACCTTAAGAAGCATCAACATTAGTACAACTACGTGTCCAATAAATGCTAGAGAAAAGTGAAAATCTCCGCTTTGTGTTTAACAAAATTCTCTTTTGCAATACTTTCAAGTTTCTTTTTCAGGGTTCCCCAGTCTTGTGTGCATAGTTTGAAGCTAAGTGTTACAAGTTAAAAAAACAAACAAACAAACAAAAAACAAAAAGAGAAAGAAAAGGACAACTTGATTTACATTTTGTCTCTTCCTTTCCCTTTTGTCTCTGCAAAAAAATTTACATAAAATGACCAAAAGAAAAGATAAGTAAGAAACAAAGGAGAACAAAACAGGGTTCTCATGCTCTACAGCAGAATAATCAAGATCAGACTTTAAGAAACTGTCTGCTTCTATTTCCTTGTAATATTATACTATGTAATATTCAAAGGTTCCTGTGAGTTAGTATGAAAAGAAAAGTTAGCTTTGTCAAGGATAATCAAGCAAAAGGACATAAAGGGTTTAAATGATACCAGATTTTGTTCCCTATCACAATTCAACTGGGGATCCAAAAGGCAGGTCTCACCTCAAATTTGCAATTTCTCAGTGAAACATTACTACTTTTTCCTGAGCCCAAAAGGAGACATTATGCATCTATCCAGCTGGGCTTCCCAATGGTCATCCATAGTCTAGGACCAATTCAAACAGCTCACAGCTTTTAGATTACAATTTACATAAAGTTTATACTTATAAAATACCATGGCAACAAATCATGCTTCCTGAAGTTTTCTCAGAACCTATTCTCTCAACTTACTCAACTTTCAAGACCCAAACCAGCAATACACTGCAGCGTGGCTACCATATTTAAAATGTGGAAAAAGACAGAATAGGGTCACTTTTTTGTCTGCAAACATTTTAAGAAGAGTATGGGAATTTAACAGGAAAGTTAAAGGAGGTTGAAGATTTCCTGGGGGAAACTAAACCAATTTTACTGTAATTTCAAATGGAGAACTACTGCGGCTTCATGCCAGAGGCACTTCTACTTCTTTCGTATATGGTACGTGCACTTAGAAGAAAGCTCCTATCCACTCTCCACTTCTTCACTTTTCTCTAAAGGCCTAGAGAAAAGCATATGTATCTGCTTCAGCCCTGTCCTCAACTGACTTCTAAGAACTCCCCATCTGCAGGCAGCCTGTTATCTTTCTCTCAGCTTCTACGAACTGGGCATCCATGAAGTAGTCTTTCAAAGGCAGATTCACATACATACAGACCACCTTTCTCTATTCCTTCCACCAGGGGTTACTGGATGTGATGCACCAATTCACTCATGTGTGCTTGCTTTATATACACAAACTTCCCCTGAAACAGAAAGCCCATAGCCCAAATATGAGGTTGTACTGCGAAGTCCACCTATAGTTACATTCTGGATTATGTCAACCTAACCAGCACTGAGACACCATCCATCCAGCCATCCATTCCATCTCCATCTGTCTGCTCAAGTGTTCCTTACAACATGGAACATCAATCGGTCATGGGTTATTTGCAGCCTATTCTCCCAAAAACTCAAACACAGCAAAGCAGACACACTGATTCTATGCATGCATTTTTAATGTGTCTAATAAAACATCCTAACAAAGCCTCTATCTTGGACATACAGAATGAAACCATTTTTACTACTGGCAATGAATAATGCAAATATAGAAGAGAACAGAAAATCTTTAAGTACATTACATGTTAGAAAAATGAAAGGAAAAATAGCTACAGTGAATCTCCCATCTCCTAATTTACCATTAAAATGTATCACTACTTTAGAAAAGAGCACACAGGCCATCCAATTCCTGTTCACTAGGACTCTCAATCATCACGGCAACAATTTTATTTAATCGTCAAGCTTCCTCTAGTTGAAAGGCATATTATAACTAGATTATATTTTTTCTTTGTAAAAGAAATTCCTGTGGGCTAAAACAGGCAGTAAGACATTAGACGGGTATAAAATAACACAAACTACTGTGTATAACCTCAGAGTATCAGTGTCACTACTGGAAGACCAAATTCTTGAATGAACTAGAATTAAGGAAATGGGCTGAGGGAAAACAGACCAGACACACACACACTCACACAGACACGCATACACACACACACAGAGAACTGTAACACCAGTGATACAATTCCAAATTCAAACTGCAATAATCCTCTACTTTCAATTTTAATAAGTATTAAAAAGTGCTCAAAGGTTAATACAGTAAACATTCTGAAATAATAAAATGATCTTTTAATCACCTAGACTATGATGTGTACCTATTACTGGGAAACTTAGTGACTTAGCGAGACCCATTCTCAAAGAATAAAAAGTAACAAGAGGGATAGGGTATAGCTCAGTGCAAAGGCCTAGTATTCTCCCCGCAAAAAAGTACAGCCAATTGAACTCACGACGCTTTTTTTTTTTTAATTCATAATGACAAGTAGCTTTCCTTAAAGGCAAAAAAAAATCTCTATTTTTTTAGAAAATATCATGGTAAGAAGTCAGCCTCTTTTTGAAAAGTACAACTTAAAAAAAGTTCCAATATGTTGCTTCTATCAGAAAGTTAAAGCCTGGCATTATGAGACAGAATATTTCATAATCAGATACATATAAAATTTATCTATCAAATAGCGTTCCACCTCCAAGAAGCAAAACAAATGAACCACTATGACTCTACAGTATATTCAGATTCCAAATGATGACAAATACTAAATCATGTCTCTCTTCAATATTTTTACTTTGGTTCAGCTGCCATGATACAATTCATATTTATTTTATGATTTTTATCTCATATTATAATCTTTCATCTAAGAGACCCTCACATTTCCATCAGTCCCTACATTAAGCACTATATTGTGAAACTCTGCATTTATTAAGCATTATGTTTCAAATCACATCAAGAACCTTGAAAATTTTCCTATCTTAGAAAAAAACATAATCATTCTTCATATAGTTACCCTTCATGGATGAATTGAAATAGCTTCTCAGAATAATGATAATAAAGTATAAAAATCTGTAATAGATCACTATCCTTACTCTGAAATGAAAGTGACAAAAACCAAAGAAAGATATTTTTGACATCTCCATTACTCATACTATCGCTTATTCTGGCTTAATATGGAGACAAAAATGGGCAATATATTCTTCACTTACACTAACCAATCTATCTTTAGCCATTCATGCTAGGAAAACAATTTCAAAACATAAGTATTAATTTATTAATAACAGTACATATTTCATTCTAGTATATCCTCTTTGGACTGGAGCATTATATATGTATCTTTTTGAAATGCATTTTTCTGATGGGAAAGTAATTACATAATCATAACATCAGCTTTCAGTAACAGCACTGCACATAATCAATATCTGTCTTTTATGGCTGCTCTCAACTCTTAAGATAGGGTGGGCTTTTCTAGAATCCTTTGAATGGAATTTTAACCTGCATCTGCATTATTTTTTATTAGAAATTAATTACATCTTCCCTCTTCATTCTAATAAGCAGTAAATTCCACCATTATCTTTTCAAATCAAAGGCCTTGAAATGTACAGTTTTTCCTACTAGTATTATTACCCCAACTACAGGTAAGAAAAGAACTAGAAGAATAAAGGAAATGTGATTTTTGCTCAACCGACACAGGATACTTCAATTAAGCTCAAAAGTATGCAAAATTTAGTTGAGTTTAATTTTTCTGCAGTAATGTAGTGTTCAGTTCCTTTTAATAAAGCTAACAAATTATACCTAATTTACTTGTAAAGTCTGCTTTACAAGTTCTGTAGCAGCTACAAAACATTAAAAATATTAAGGTAACTAACAATATATATTTCTATAGTTTATATTTAAGCATACTAATTTTAAAAGTTAGAAATCTCACAAGTCATTAGAACTGTTATAATCTCTTGTTTTTTTTTTGCCTCAATGGAAAGACACAAATTACAACTGCCTAACTGTGCTGCATTACCTCCCACATCAGTAATCAATGAATTTTATAGTAAGTTCTCTAAGCAACTTCTGTATTTCCTTGAATATGCTCTTCCAGTTCTTCCACAGCATAATTCTGACTTTAATTTCAAATATGGCACAGTAATCTAATTCTAATTTCCTGTTCCCTAGAGTATTTCTATTTTAAGAACAAAACACTCGTTTTAATGATTTAAACTGATGCTACATACATGAATTCCAAAAGGTCTCCATATTAAAAAAAGAAATTAATGTACGCACTCCAAAAATACAAACTCAGGACAAATTGTTCTCTGGCTACAATATGAAGCAGGTCTCAGCTCCATTACTCTGACTAAACTAATTAAAGAAATTCAGCAGTTTACATATGGTACAGCTTAAGTGTCATTCTCACTAGTCCATTTATAGAACTATAATCCAAGCACAGAGAAACTGTGAAATGAAGGTAGACAAAATGAAGAAATAAATTACCCATTACGTTCTTAGTGTGGCTCTCTGTCCCTAACATTAATTTGCTTATCCTCTAATAGGGAGAACATTCATTTAATTACCTCTCATTCTGCAGCAAGAACTCTCTACATAAACTAAACCTTTAAAATTGCTGTTCAAATAAAACAATTCTGCCATCTGCAGGCTGGATGAAATAAAGCAGAATGAGAGGCTGGTAATTTAAAAATCGGCATCAAGGCACAGAATATTAAAATTGCAGCTTTGAACAAAGACAGTAAGGATTTTTTTTTATCACTGTGAGTGCTTTCCATATAAATTTTCTTTGTCAAAAGTTATATTGGTAAAATACTAGTATAAACAGACTGAAGGTTTATGGCCAAAACAGAATTGAATGTACAACAGGTTGTGTGAAAGCAGTATTTACAGGCTTTGCATGGCACACCAAGTAACATACAAAAGACAACCCTCAGTGTATGTGGCATAATCCAATTTTGATATGGTCAACTTGCACACACACAAAGACTAAAAGAAACACTCCGAACCGACAGCAGTACGTGTTTCTAGTTAGTGCTATTATAGGTGCTTTTTATTTCAGATAAAATAATTTTCTATGTTTATCCAGTTTCACTCCCTCCCCACAACTCAGTCTAATGCTAGACTAAAATGTGTGCCTTTTATTTTGTTATTTTTAAACAGCAACCAGTAAGGACATGGAGAAGGAATAATGACACGCAACTTTGGAATGAGAAAAGTAAGTAGATGAGCAATTGAAGAAAAAATGTCCCCCCAGAAAGCTGAATCCTAAGCCAGGCAGGATTTGGGTGACACTGAAAAGGAGTTTGGTACCTGGATACCTCCCTCCAGTGCTAAGTAAGCACTCCATCCTTGTCCAATACAAAATTGGAGATTACTTGCTCTGAAAGGGTAAGAGGACTTCTGGGAGGGAGTTTACCCTATATGGCCAGAGTATATATAAACTACAAGGTTAAATTAACCAAGAACTTAGCTGATGTGACTGACAGTAAGGAAAACTGTGTGAAAACATTATTATATGGTGTGGGACATATTTGCCATAGTTACACAGAAAATCAAACAAAAGCTTTTAAAAACCAATTAAGTATTTCCAGCAGAAAAGGCAAAAAGGTAACAAAACAAAATGCAGCAATATATGACAATCCTCAGTTGTACATAGTTACTTGTTTAGTAAGAAAATAATGAATGTGAATTTAACAAAGAATTACAAAATGATTACATTGGCTCTGGAAAACACAGAGGACGGCCAGATCATCAATAGATAATATCTAAAATACAAATGAGGTGAGCAAATGCCAGTAGAAAGGTCAGAAATAAAACTCACTACTTCTAAAGGGCACTGGAGAAGTGGAGAGAGACAGAACAGAGACTCACTGTATAGTTATAAGCCTTTTATGATTATTTCACTATTTAAACTATAAGCATGTTACAGTGCTAAATGAGATATTTTATTATTTAATATATAAATGTTAATAAAATATTTAATTTTTAAAAACTTAAGGAGAAGCACGATACCATGGTTATTTTGAGAGCAGGCACTGCAGCCAAATTTCAAACTGCTAGGTTCAAATTACAAATCCACTCCTGCAAATTACTTCATCTTTCTGGGTCTCAGTTTCCTCTTGTGCACAACAGTAATTGATACAGAAAAATTATAAATAAACACTTCTGAAATCTTTACACTGGGGCCTGACAAAGAATAAACCTCAAAAAATGTTAACTATTATTGACACTGTAGAAATGATTAACAGGATGAAGACCAAAGGCATCTAAAT